>DWUI010000006.1:0-10861 GCA_018237165.1 Hypophylla argenissa | reverse complement strand
TTTTTAATGAAAAGGAGAACTCCGAGAACTACACTCCTTCCCCCCACGACGCCCTTCCGATCCGGTCAACCCGAAGGGTGCTCCCAATACGGGACAGAAAAAATTCTATTTGAAAAGGGACGGGTATCGAGCGTTTGTCGTATTTATACGACCCCTCTTCCATCGATACCCGCCACAACGTGAGTCCGCGATACGACGTACGATTGGTGGGTTCACCTGACCATTCAGCGTGCTAAACGTGGACACTCGCGCGACCCCAACCAGCACCAACAGTTACGCGCGTCTTTTCAAATTTGGGTTCATGTACGTAGACTGATATAATACATACACGGCCACTTGTATCAGTCTACGTTACAAGGTGTTTCATGGTTTGGTAAACATTCATAACAGGTTCTGTTATTCGGCGAAGGTAGATCTAGTAAAGGTGGCTGGTGTTCATTTTGTTCATTACATGACTTAGTGTTAATGGACCGCAAAAGAAAATAATAACAATAGTCGACGTTACGGTAATAATTCAAAATGTGTTGGTTGCCTACAACATTGTCTTTTCAAATTTATCCTTTAATATATTTGTCATCAATGGACTTAAAGGGGAACCCATGGCTACCCTCTCTTTTTGGATACAGATATTACCATTATATTTAAAATAATTTTGATTTATGCGTATGGAGTTGGTAGCGGTGGCGTGCACCAATGCTTTCGTTAATAAATGATTCGATCAAAGGAATAATAAGGTCTCTACTGCGGTCGCCGACATTATATTGACGTGTCTTTCAGCTGGGGCTCTCTCGGTTACATGAAGATATGTACAATTTTCACAAATACATCCTGAGAGACTTAGATAGTCGTAACTAAATTTTAAATGCTTTTTCATCTCCTCTGAATCGAAGTCATTTCATATTTACATCGTGTACGTTTATAAAAGATGCAAAAAAATATATTCACAACACTGATTTAAACGTTTAACACCAGAATATCATAGTTTGCTATTTGCACATGATATTTCTAGTTTAGTCTCTTAACACAATATTCTTTATCTAGTAAAGAATCCTTTATATATAAAACAGTTTTGGTTGATACGGGATAATTTTAATATTTTTACTTGTATGACTTACTCTGACCAACATACAGCAAAAAGTTCCATATGTAACCTGATTTAGATTCCCATAAAACATATGACTTTATAACAGATCGGGATCTTTTCAAAGAAATATACTGTTTCCAGCTAAGTCTTTCTTTGAATAAAATTACACTCTAGTTCACAGTTAAGTGTCATAAATTTTATGCGCAAAACTTCAATAACTTCATTTCCTTTACGTGATTTTGGAAAAAGATGAAAATCCGGAATGAAATGCGAATTGTTTGATAAATCCCAATATTTTATAACAAGTGTAAGTCTGTCGCTACATATAATTTTGGCGAAAATCGGTACATGAATGGATTCTCGTTTTGACTAGTACCATTCTCGTTCAGGTAAATGAATGATACTTTGCAATAATAATATGCCTATAAATATCCGCATTTCGCCATTGTTTACATATACCCATTTCTTTGATTTAGAATATCTAGATGCTGACACTTGTTTTGTTATTTCCTGATTGGCATATTTTTTGTTTCATTCACTATAATGGTAATCAGTTCATCGTGTAAAAATATTTCGAAACAAGCGAGTGGTTTTGAATAGGATAATAGGAGTTCCTACAATAAAATACACGCAGATACTTGATGATAGTATTTTATTGTGTCAGATATTAATTATGCAATGATATGGATAGAGAATGCAATTAATGAGTACCGTCTTCTATCCTGTCAGGTTGTGTACTGCCTTAACCTGCCGCGACGCGCGTGTAAGACCCGTCGCTTTTGCAAGTTAAGGTGTTTTGTGCCATATGGCCCAAACATGCTCCCGCCCAGAAAAGAAGGCGGATTTATTAAATGATTTTGTTAGAATGAGAAGTGGTTGTTAAATTGATACAAGGTGATCCAATTGTTACTTAAAACTATGATTTTACAAATTATGTGCATAGGTTAAAAACAGGCTTGTCAGTATATTGATCACTTGTACTTTCACTTGTTTGGACTGCACATTCACTACGAACACCACTTGCACTAAACACTACGTTGCTGGTGCGGGGCGCCGCCCTCGGCCGCCAGCCGAGACGCGCCCGCACCATCCGCCAGCCCCAGATGCCGGCCGCCGCTGCTACACATGTCCCCAATATGTAGATTGCGGTATAATGGTGCACGTCATGATAGGATATTTTATTAAGAACGATGTCTTGATTTTTTGCACTTTGAATGCTTCTCTGTACATCGTTAAGTTCTTGAGAGAAA
The DNA here is from genome assembly GCA_018237165.1 of Hypophylla argenissa. Taxonomy (NCBI): domain Eukaryota; kingdom Metazoa; phylum Arthropoda; class Insecta; order Lepidoptera; family Riodinidae; genus Hypophylla; species Hypophylla argenissa. Next base: position 8,527 of record DWUI010000006.1, on the reverse strand, counting down.
TCTTCGCGTAAACTAAAATGATTTTCAGGTAATGTCATATTAATAATGTTATTAATAGGAAATATGTCAATGGCCGGTAACTGAGGCTGCAAATTTATTTCATTAAAAAATTGATTGTGTGCATACAGAATAAATTGTTCTCCCTTTATAACGCAATTGTTGCTAAGCGATACGATGCCAACGTTATTTAATCGTCTTGCCGTAATTTGATGCCCACATATGATAGTAATAGTGCATTCGTCGCAGCAAAAATATAAATATGTATTTGGTTTATTCAATTCATTAAAAATGGGTTCGCAAGGTCTTACGTTTTTCTGGCAATCCTGACGTTTTGATGATTTTAAACATAAGGCCTTATCCGTGTGTAATTGATAAACAGGCCCAGACAACTGGGTAGCTGTATCATATGCCATGCACTGTTGAAACTTGTTTATTGATATGGGAATGTACGAATCCTTATGCAAGTTTATAGACACATAGTCTGCTGATGGAACCATCGTAATCATGTGATGATTAACTTGACGCGGAACTGGTAAAATTTTATAGATTTCGTACACTTCCCGGCTAATGAGAGGAATTTTTATTTCGAAAATAAAATATTGCTGTGTTATTCGGACTCGCACTTTTAATAGTCTGTAAATTTTTGCCAAATCAGCTTGAATATTATAAATCGGCAATGATAAATCCCTAGAAATGTGATTTGATATAATGTTTAATTCATTGCGAAGCTGCTCTGGTTTTAATAAATGTACATTTGATTGTCCGTTATAAGAATTTGTAATCGAATCCACAAGTGTATCTAATATATTTTTCAAATTGTTGAGAATGTTGTTAGCGATGATAGAGCCCAATGAAAATTCGTTTTTGTTAGCTTCAAGCTGAATCTCCGTTTTTATGATATTATATTGTTTCTCCCAATTGTTAATATAATGATTAAACATTTTATACTGCTTGTCCATGGAATCTTTCATTCGATTTAATAAATTATATTCTGCCTCTATAATAGTGGTTTGATTTTTCCAAAGTAATGCAAGATTATTTTCGTTTTCCCTCACTAGTTCAATGTCCTTTTGATATTGCTGGGCAAAGTTGTCATCTAATACCCCAAATAGCTCGTGCGCAATGTAACCTACGCCGTTGATAAGCCCGCGCTTCAGTCTCGTACGCGGTGACAATGGTTGACGTAGCAACATTTTCCCATAGTAGTCGAGCTCCGTATAGCCGTGATACAGCTGATGTAATACTACATCGCAATGTGACGTCCTGTTTGCATTGGTACACATTTGATCTAAATGATTTAAATATTTTTTAAATAAGTCAATGCCCTGCCAGTAGGGATCCATGTTATAATAAACAATGAGTTTCCATTCGTCACGTATAATATGCATATTTGATATCTTGTCAAAAAACAAACTGTTGTTGTTGTTCAGTGCAGTAATATTAAAGTTGATGTTTTGTTGCTGAGTAGGTGATATAAGAAATAACAATAACATAAGTATATTAATGATCCATGTCGAAAATACATTTGTTTTACAATTAAGACGTTTTGTTTTTTGTTTAGATACTTCTGTACTTGACACTGCTTAATTATTTAAGTCGTTCTTATCAATCATTGGTAGCATTACGAGCTTGCTAACTGGTCTTTTGAGGACTGTTTTTTCGGTTTTAACGGTAACCACCCTAACGTAGCCATCCTTTCCAGGATGAAGCTCTTGCACCCGTGCCAACGGCCATCTTCCAGGGAGTAAGTTATTTATTGTATTAATTGCTTGCACAAGTTGCCACCTTTTTGCTAAGTTATACGACTCAGGGTCTGTCTGTGGCCGTGATAGTAAAGATCCTCCTACTAAAAAGTGTCCGGGTGTTAGGTATTCTTCGTCAAGATCTTCACTTAATGCACAAATCGGCCTTGAATTTAGGCATGCTTCTACTTGATGTAATAGGGTCGTGTACTCCTCATACGTGAGTTTCTGTTCCCCAATAACTCGTTTTATGTGATGTTTTAAACTCTTAACCGCTGCTTCCCAGAGTCCACCAGCACTTGGCCATGCTGGAGCGTTAAAATGCCAATTAATATCCATATTGGCGATGTTGTTTAAAAAGTCCTGATTTATACTTGCTATAATCTCCCTGTATTCCTGCCTTAAGACACGATTTGCTCCAACGAAGTTTTTTCCATTGTCACTATACATATGCTGAGGAGTGCCACGTCGACCACAAAATCGGCGGAATGCTGCTAGAAATGCCGGCGTACTGAGATCTGATACCAGTTCCAGATGGACTGCTTTAGTTGATAAACACACGAAAACTGCTATGTATCCTTTCGATGTCCTTGCTCCGCGACCCTTTCCAACCTTTAGCTCCACGTGGCCACTAAAATCCACTCCGCAATGGGTAAAAGGTCTCGATGGGGTTACTCTTGCTGACGGTAAGTCCGCCATTATTTGGTGATGATTTTCGCCACTAAATCGACGGCAACGCACACACTGTCTTATGTGTCTTTTTACAGTTCGGTTGCCACTGACAATCCAGTATTTATTTCTTATAAATGCTAAGGTCAGTCTAGGGCCTCCGTGTAAAGTAGTCAAATGAGCCTGACTCACGATTAGCTCCGTGAAACGACTATGACTTAGTAATATTATTGGGTGTTTGGCTGATGTATCAATGTTTGAGTTTCTTAATCGTCCACCTACTCTTAATACCCCAGATTCGTCTAAAAATGGGTTTAAGCTTGCAATTTTACTATTTTTGTGAACTATTTTTCTATTTTTAATATATTCTAAATCCTCTGAGAACTCTATCGATTGGACGGTTTTTATAACCAATGTATAAGCTTTGTTTATTTCCGAGTTCGATAGAACGCTTTCAGCTGGCCTTGCATTTTGCTGACTTCGCATACATGTCATAAAACGTAGCATCCAAGCTATTGTTCTTACAATCTTAGTAATAGAGCTGTGTTTATTTAATAATTCCATAACAATCATCGCTTGATTTTGATGTAAGGATGCATGCACACTACACTTTTTGATTTCAATGTCAGGCATAGGATAAGTTTGTGATTCGTTTAATCTCACTGTAGTAAGCCATTTAGGCCCTTGCCACCACATGCTGTGTTCAGTTAATTGCTTTGCAGTTATTCCTCTGGTGGCACAATCAGCTGGATTGTCTGCTGTTCCTACATGACGCCAGTACGTAGACGGAATGATATCAATGACCTTTTCAACTCTGTTGGCGACAAATTGCTTCCATCTTGACGCGTCTCCTTGCAACCACCCAAGCACAACCATCGAATCTGTCCATCCGTATGTCATAACCGTTTCGCGCGAAAGGGATTCCTTAACTTTCTTCATTAGCTGTGATAATAGTAAGGCTGCGCTGAGTTCTAGGCGAGGGAGAGAAATTTTCGTACTTAAAGGCGCTAATCTGGTTTTTGCTGTTATTAATGTTGATGTGCACTCTCCTTTACAACCTGTAGTAACAAAGTAACGTAATATCTGGTGATAACTGGCCATCCCATGATATGCCGGAAATCCACACCTTTTGGAATAATAGTTTTGCTTTAATAGTAAGAGGTGATATCCAGCCTATGGGATCAAATATTCTTGATATATCAGACAATAGCTGTCTTTTCGTGTGCATTTTATATTCATTATATATTTGATTGTCGAAAGTAAACATGTCAGATGCAGGATCCCATTTTAATCCGAGAGTTTTCCTTGTCTCAGTGCATTTAAATTGAAACGGTACATTATCCAATTCACACTCTAGGCCCTGGATTAAGCTGACTTCATTGCTTGACCACTTACGAAGGTTCATACCTGCTCCACTTAAAAGATTAACTAATTGATGCTGCGTTTCTTTAGCTTCTTGGTACGAATTATGTCCTCCTATATAGTCATCCATGTAGAAACAGTTGTTCAAGGCTGTGGCGCCTAGGGGATAGTGACTGGCACCATCCTTTGCTATCTGTTTAAGGGTTCGCATTGCTAGATAAGGGGCTGCCTTCATACCGTACGTGACAGTTGTCAGGTTATAATTTTGGACAGGCTCCTCTGGTGAGCGTCTCCAAACTATACTTTGCAAGGGTTGATGTGACTCAGCAATACATATTCTGCGAAACATCTTTTCTATGTCGGCTGTCATTGCATATTGATATTGCCTCCACGTTATAATGAGTGCCTGCAGATCAGCCTGAAGATTTGGTCCACGATGCATTAAGTCGTTCAAGCTGTGGCCTGTGGAGGTTTTCGTTGAGGCGTTGAAGACTACCCTTAATCTCGTTGTGGTAGAGTCAGGTTTCAAGATTCCAAAATGAGGAAGGTAACATGAAGGTTCCCTGACAAAATGGACTAGGCGCATGTCTCCTAAGTCTTCATATTCTTGCATAAATTTCTTATAGTTATTAGCGAACTCTTTGTTCTTCGACATTTTGTACTCTAATTGCTTAAAGTGCGCTATGGCTTTTGACTTGGAAGCTCCGAGATGTTGATTATACCCAGGTTTCATTGGTAAACAGACTTGATATATTCCATTCTCTCTACGTGTAGTGGTGGCTTCATACAAATCTTCGCAATATTGTTCACCATTAGTCAATGAAGAGGAGGAGGTAATGTCTTCGATTTCCCAGTATTTCGATATTTCTGATAAATTATGTATTATTACGTGACAGTTAAATGTTTTCACGTTGCCTGATAAGATCCATCCTAACTTAGTTTGTTGCGCTATTGGTGCTGAAGACGGGCCTTTGATAAGACCGCTCATGATGATATCCGAGTAGACGCTTGCATCCAGAAGAATGTCAACAGGACGAGATAAATTATATTCTGGATCCGCAAGGTTAACATGTTTTAGATGAGGCCATGATTGTTTAGCAAATGAATTGTTTGGTAAATTATTAATAACCTTGGAAATAACTAAGGCTTGTGTTAAAAACTGAAAGTCATCTAAATCTGATGGCCTGGCAATGGTCTGGCAATCCATATGTACCATTCCTCTGCCTTGCTTTGCTCCGTAACCTATTCCGGCGACAGATGCATGATATTGCTGACGCTGCAAACCTAACCGCTGTACCACGTTTTCAGATATTAACGAGATTTGAGATCCCTGATCTAGGAGTGCCCTTAGGGTATGATAGGTACCATCCGCCCCCAAAACTTTCAATGATATAGTAGTTAAAAGAATTTCTTCGTTATCGGCGGCTACGTGATGTACATTATGTTCCTTTAGATTAGGTTGATTATTGCTTGCAGGTGTAGATGAAACCGCGTTCAAAGGCATTGCGGCAACTTTGATATAAGACGCGTGTAGCAAAGTATTATGATCCTCTTTACACAACTTGCACCGCTTCGTAGAATTGCATACGCCTTTGTAATGTTTATATAAACAATTCTTGCAAATATTAAGTTGCTCAATGGTTTTTTGTTTCAAATGATCCGACATACTGATAAATTTCCTACATTTATAGAAATCATGATCTAATTTACACAATGGACATTTTGATTTATATGCATGGAAACTTTTGTTGTAATATTTTTCGTTACCCGATTGCAAATATGTAGGACGCTTGTATGTTGAAAATTTTGATTGACTTGATTGAGCAGAAGATGACGGTGTGCACATATCCCTCTCCTTCTTATGAATAGGTTCTAGGGCAGTAAACTTCCCTTCTACAAAGGTTGTGAACTCTAGAAGAGTTGGCAGCTCCCTCGGCGCCTGACGTGATTCTTTATAATCTTTGTAAGTTTCTCCGTCTAATTTTTTAGATAATATATGAACTAATAGCGGATCCCAAGTAGTGGTATCTATCCCTAGGTTATCTATGGCGTGTATACACTCTAAGGACGTGTCATGTAGCTTTTTTAATTCATATGCAGTTTGTTTATGGACATTAGGCTGGCTTAAAAACGTTTCAATTTGATGAGTAAACAATAAAAGTGGGTTGTTATATCTATGCACTAAGATATCCCACGCGATGTCAAAATTATCTGCAGTTATGTTGAGATGCTGAATGAGGCGTTCTGCTTCACCCCTTACTTTTCCCTTTAAGTGTTGCATTTTTTGGGTTTTAGATAACGTGTTATTATTATATATTACTTCTTTGAATAGTTCAAAAAAGGTAGGCCATTGCAAATATTTGCCTGAAAAGGCAGGAATGTCTAGCTGGGGAGTAGAATGCTGCGTATGCATAGCAGATGATAGTTTTTTATTTAAAGTGCGCTTGATATTCCTATATTGTCGTTCGTAATTACTAAACTCATCTTCATACAAGATATCACCCCCTCTTAATATGTTGTCTATTTCCAAATGTAAGCTATCTATAACATTCCAGCGCGATTGTACCATTCGCAACTCATCCTCCAGCTCCCATTTTTCCGTGATATCATCTAAGTTAATTTTAGTTATTAGCCTGCTAAATGTTCTAAAATTTGTTCTCTGTTTGCTTAGCAATACGTCAACCTCACCACTAGGCTGGGTCCCCCTTTCTTCCTTGTTAAATGCAACTATCATATTGCGGGTATCTTTATACAGATCCCGTGTTCTCTCAAAGATATTCTCCTTAAAATATTCTTCAGACTCTGAATGCTTTGTACCTATCAATTGTTGATTATTTTGATCAAACTCAGACCAAAGGTTGTCTAAGGTCGTTATCCTCTTTTCTAAATATTCGGGTGTCTTCCTAGTAGCCGAGTCTTTCTTAAAATTGCTTTGAATGGATTTGATGGTCTCTAAAATTTCGGCTTGGCGAACAAGAAGAGCCTCCATGATATAAGTCAGTTTATAACTAATAAAAAGAAACGATCTTACTTGAAAACTTGAAAATTCAAGTTATATGCTTTACAATCCGTCCCGAAGATGCGTAGCAATCCTCCGGGCCTTTCAAAAAAAGATATTAAGTAATGCAAATTTCTTGTCAAGAGTTGCACGGTTGATTGACTAAGATGTCACTTTTTAATGTAAAAAAATCACTAATCACCACTAAAATGTCACTTACAAAACAACTAAAATGTCATGCCAAAATTTACTTAAATCACTACTACAATGTCACTTAAAAATGTCACTCAATTATTTGCAAATAAATGATAAATTGATATGCGTGGAACTTTCAGACGGTAACGCGAGGTCCTGCCTTTGAGCAAACCGCGCGCTAGCTCAAGTTTCTCGAAAGCCCAATAATGATCCGGCTCGAAGGACCAAAAAATTGTAGGAGTTCCTACAATAAAATACATGCAGATACTTGATGATAGTATTTTATTGTGTCAGATATTAATTATGCAATGATATGGATAGAAATGCAATTAAACTATCTTCTATCCTGTCAGGTTGTGTACTGCCTTAACTTGCCGCGACGCGCGTGTAAGACCCGTCGCTTTTGCAAGTTAAGGTGTTTGGTGCCGTATAGGATTATACGGCCCAAACATTTAGCAATACCAATTATAAATCATTTCCAGACTATCCGTAGCATGAAACTAGACATGAACGATAGTTTCCATCCCCTTGAAAAGATGTTTCTTTAAAAAATTAATAACTCACAATATACATATCAAATTTAACTGCTTCCTTGAAAAATATAAACATATTATTTACCTTCTAAAATAATTTGAATTTAATAAACATTTTAAAATCTATATTTTTCATAAAAAAAACTGTAGAACATAATTATATTTATTTACCCGCAAAGGTAATCGGAGGCATCTTGGCTAGTATTTTATAGACACAGAAATACAGATATCTATGTTCATCACACAAAATACCTGTTTCTATCGGGAATCGTTCCCGAGCCTCCTTAATTGAAACTTTAGGCGTGTACACTAAGCTATCATCTGGCATGACGGTATAATACAGTCTTATTTATATTGAAAAATGTTTGTGACTTTTTTTCAGGAAAAATTAATTCAATATTCGCACTTGTTGAAAGCCTAATGCCTCTTATCTACGTTCCGATGTACACCAAGGTATATATCGCGACTATGGAGGTACTTCCCGGGGCCATATTCCTGCTAGGATCAGCTATGATCATTCCCGCACTCATAGTATTCATGTAAGTACTAGCTTTGCTCGGCAACGTAAAGCGTGATTATGGGCCATCCGCAACATTACGTCACATAAATTTACGTCACATTCATGCGACTGTGGTGTGTCGTCATATATTTATCAATTTTACATACATGACATAGTACTGTTTGCTGGTGATACATTCTTATTATTTAAGTTAAAAGGACCCAATCATGTTATACCGAGATAAACAATTATATTTCCAAAGTCGAGGAATGGTTTACGGCTAATAATCTACTATTAAACGAAATTAAAACCAAATGTATGAAATTCTCTCTTCCGAATATAAAAAAAATAAATGTAATGTTATTGTTATAGGGACCACATTGGACATTGAAGGATCAACCACGTTTCTTGGTATAACATGGGACTCTAAATTGAATTAGGACCCGCATATTTCTAGAATTATCGAATAGACTTGCTTCTGCAACTTATACCATCAGAAAGATTTGACAAATAGCAGACGTGGAAACGG
>DWUI010000005.1:0-10983 GCA_018237165.1 Hypophylla argenissa | reverse complement strand
CACCCATGATTCGCTAAGGTACCTCTAGGTTATGTTTCAGGTCCTAATTTTTATAATATTCAAAATAATCAACGGGGTACTATAACGAACGTATTAACGAAGTCTCAAGCTTTTACAATTAATACTAATACACATTTTCGTCGCTGATCGTTAGTTCCATTTGGTCTATGGGTTGTACGGTTGACGCCCAAGAGCAAAATCGCAGTTTAGGCGGCAGATCGAATCCTGCAGTACTGATTTTTTTTTTCCTCTCGATTAAAAATATTTATATTTAATAACATTGACATTGACTGTCGGGCAAAACATTTAGATACAGTAGATAGGCAATAGATGTCGCTTATGCTAATACATAAATCGTTGAGTAAATATATTTGTTTTGCATTTCAATATGAGTTTCAGCGAATATGTTACAATAAGAGCAACACAAACACATACTAAAAAGCAGAACAATTCTGACATAATTTGTTTGGACAAAGAAAATGAATCTAGCAGCGAGGAATTTCTTAGTAATTCTAGCCTGCCTAATTTATCTACTTATGAAAATAACACAGTATTAGAATTGAAAAATGAGATAACCGATCTGAAATTACAGTTAAAAGTTGCCCATAATGAAGTGGATAAATTAAACGAGGAAAATTATCATCTAAAGAAGCAAATTGATAAAAAAGATACCCAATTAAAAATATTAAAATCTACGGGAATTTCTGTATTTGGCGATAATTCGACGCCGTTAAAGAAGAAAAAATACACTGGCAACCAAAACCAGTCGGTCACTATCACACCAAATAAAAATATAAACCAAGGTTTATTCCCTTCCCTAACTCCGATAAACCCTTCAAAGTGCACAAAAAACTTTAAAACCCCATTTTTATCACCCAATCAGGATGAAAAATGTGATACTCAGGCTTTAAAACAAGATAGCGCTAACAAAATAAGTGATAATGACCGAACGATATCCGCAGACCTTAGCAAGGAGAAAAAAGAAATAATTTTAACTACAGAGGGCGTACAAACCAAGGAAAATGTCGATATTTTTATAATTGGAGACGAACAAGTTGCTGGATTATCAGCTTTTTTAATGGACAGTAGGAGAAATAAATGGAATAATTTTTATAAAATATCAGCCATGGTAAAACCAAATGCTAAATGTAAGGAAATATTCTCATATTGCGATGTAATTAAAAAATACGAATTGTCACAAAAAACACGAGTTATAATATCGTTTGGATCGAGTGACCAAAACCCTTTTGACATACTCAAAGAACTTAGTGTAGTACTTTATAAATTAAGAAAAATAAAAGTATTTATTTTACCTGTGCTATACAATCCCTACATTAATACAGGCTTGTTAAATGATTTTGTTTATTCTATATCAAAAACTTATGAAAATTGTTATTTTATGTCGCATCACACACAAAATTCTTCATTTAATAGGCATAAATATTTACAAAATTTGGTGTACACAATAAATCAATGGATTGACACAGAGGATTATAAAAATATTTATTTAACAAAAATCTTAAATATAAGAAAAAAATACATTGAAATGTGTGATAAAAAAAATACGATTTCTCATCCGAATAAAAATGAAAATAAAAGGGGAACGATCCCTTATTACTTCATTTCCCAGAAGGAAAAATCCTCAACAACACTGTCGAAAAGTTTAACCAATTTCAATAATGTACCAAAAAAGGGCACAATACCTTTTTATTTTCATAAAATAAATATAAATAATAAAAAAATATTTTTTCGTTCAAAATCGTAGACATACCATCAGTTTACTACATCAAAATATTGCTGGTTTACTAAATAAAATTAACTTAATATACATAGCCTTGGATCAGTTAAATCAGATACACTTAGACATAGATATACTTTGTTTTACAGAGACTTTTGTTAAAAAGGGCTCAGAAACAAATATCATACTAAATGAATATAATTTAGCTTCATGTTTCTGTCGCAAAAATCAAAAAAGAGGAGGCACATGCATATTAGTAAAAAAATATCTTAAATTTAGAACTATATATACACACAAACTTGAAGAGCAAAACGTATTTGAGATATGTGGTATTGAGTTATTAAATTATAATATATGTATTTTATGTTTGTATAGGATTCCAAATAGTGACGTCGCGATATTCCTAGATAAACTTTATATATTGCTTAGTTTAATTAATAAAAATAACAAAAACAATATTCTTGTTGGAGATTGGAATATTGATATATTAAAAAAAAGTAAAATTTCAATAGAATTGCAAGGTATGTTGAAAAATTTCAATTTGCGTAATTATATTAAAACTCCAACAAGGAATGATTCTTGTATAGACTTAATAGTAAGTATTTCAGTAACGAAATAGCGGTCATTGCAATAGCACGCATATTTGCATAAAAGTGCGGTCAGTGCTTCTCAACATTTTATTTGTAATCTCCGTAATCACTTCCAAAATGCCTGAATGTTCGGGGTGCAAAAATATTATATCAGACAGTGTATACTGTGGTGCTTGCACAAATTATTTCGGTTTTTGCTGTGCATCTATCACCGAAACCGGCTACCGCCGTCTGGGTGCCGAACGAAAAGCTGCGTGGAAATGCGGAAAGTGCAAAGCCAGCAATACCACTTCAGTTGCTAATACGCTCTCACCTACGCAGACTCCTATCGACACAAATACAAGTGTTCAAGATTCATCAGTGACCGCCATGGATTTAATCTTAAAAGAAATTCGTGACATAAAACTAAAACTATCTGGTCTTCCGTCATTAATGGATGATGTTCGTGAAATAAAGAATGAAATAGCGGAGCTAAAATTATCATGTGATTTTAATCATGCGCAACTCTCTGAACATACTGCTAAAATTTCTGAACTGGAGGTTAAAATGACCGAGACCCAATCTGTTCGTAATGCTCTTGATACGGCCAACCGGGAAATTATGGTTCTTAAATCAGACTTGGCAGAAAAAGATCAACGTGCGCGACTGAATAATATTGAAATCAAGGGCTTGCCTGAGAGGAAGAATGAGGATTTATTTTCTATTTTTGATAAAATTTCTCAAATTATAGGACGAAAAATACCGAAATCAGAAATTAATTATATCTCTAGGGTGCCTGCATATAACTCTAAAGAGAAGTCAATTATTGTAGCTTTGAATAACCGATACGTTAAGGAGGATTTTGTGGCTGCTGCCCGTTCATGTAAGAAACTATCTCCGTCCGCTGTTCTTGGTATAGGCAGTGATCAGCGTATGTTTATTAATGACCATTTAACACCATCTAATAAGCGCCTTCTTACTTCAACGAAGGCATTCGCTAAGGAAAAAAGCTATACTTATGTGTGGGTGAAACATTGTAAGATTCACATAAGAAAAAGTGACACTTCTAAAGTTTCAGTAATTACTAGTGTTAATGATTTAAACAAGTTATCTTAGTGTATCGCCTATTATACTTTTATTTAATATTAATTATCTCTTGCATTTATATTTTATACATTCATAGATTCTTATCAGTATTATTTTTTAAATCACTATTAGCTTTATTCCTCCCTATACAACAAACAGGTCACCAATGTTGTAACATACAAGGACCCCGTCATAGTTTGAGAACCATTTGTAAGGTTAATTACCTGCCGATGCGAGTCTTGCACGTGTGCATCGATCTATTGTTAAGCCGGCCGTGTCTTATCGGACAGATACCTGTTTTATTTTTATTTTCAATTTTACTTCCACCCGTATTATATTACAAAGATGCCCACTACATATATTTATTATTCCTTAAGGATGCATATAAGTTTATACTACAATATAATAAATCTAGAATTTTCGGATCTGTTTTAGAATTACCGTGTACGAACTGTGTATATGGGTCAACGCTTAAATGTGTATATCAACCAATTCGTAATCGTGTATCTATATTATCACGCCCTGTTCTTTATAAGGTAGACGGAGAGCGTAATATTATAATATATATTAGTCTTACAATTCTATGTATTGCTATAAGGTCAATTTGGATAATTCAATTACATTCGTTTTACTTCATATTATATATTTTTTCACGTAATGGAACAAACTTTATAATTACTCAATACACAACGGTTTTCTATCTTAATTTTTTCACATCTAACACCATTAATGACTTTGATATGTTTACATTTTATTTATACCAATGTGTGCTTCTTTATTTTTATTATTGTGTAATATATATTGATTTGGGATCTTACTTAGGTAATAGCTATCGCGCAGGTTACAACAAGTATAATATAATTGATCTCCCAGTGTATTCAATTTTTAATAATATGAATTATATGTTTAACGAGAATGCTTATGGGTCTATGTGTGTATATATGTCCGACACAAATGATCATCGAAGGGTGCGCTCGTATATATGCCTGTATAATGAAATATTTATTTTTATTAATTGCTGTGCCCCATCTAAAATTATTATATTGAGTTTGAGTACAGGTCACGATTTTTATGAAGAATGTTTTACTTTACCGCCATTGTTTCTTTTGTTAATAATCTACTCCTGCTCACTTTCGTATATTACATATTTGCTCCACAGTTTTAAACAATTAATGTTTTGTGAATTTATACGTATTTGTAGTATTGTGTACGTTGTTAATAGGCCGATATTGATTATAAAACTCAAGTATGGCTCTTAACATTTATTATCAAAATGTGCGAGGATTGCGCACTAAAACTAATATTTTATTAAGAAATGTCCATCTTTATTCGTACGATGTTATTGCACTGACTGAAACATGGCTTTTGGACGGCATAAGTGATTCTGAATTATTTCCTGACAACTATTCAGTTTGGAGAAGAGATCGTAATTTATGTTTAACAAATCAAACCAGGGGTGGTGGGGTACTTGTAGCTGTACGTAATAATATTCGTAGTGATCTTAGACCTGAGTTTTTCTCTTCTGCAGAGGATATCTGGATAACTTTGACCCTGTGGAATAGTAAACCCCGTTTACGCTATAAGTTACACCTATGTTGTGTGTACCTTTGTGGTGAAAATAATGGTTTGTCATTTAATAATCAATTTACTAACCACTTTGAAACCATTATATTAGCCACTCAGAATAATCCTTTGGATAAATTCATTGTGCTGGGAGATTACAATATCAGTGGCATTGATTGGTCTTTGGATGATGGAATTTCTTATTCTGTAAATAATTCAGCTAATGCACTCTTATATGCCCAACTTACCGATTCACTAAATATATGTAATTTTGATCAGTTCAATACGGTATTAAATAGGTTTGGAAAAATGCTAGACCTTGTTTTTAGTAATGACTTCGTTTCGGTGATTGAAGCTAGTGACCGTTTAGTACCAGTGGATCCTTACCATCCGCCCCTATTGCTTACTGCCAAGTTTTTGGAATACCACACTCTGGCTCCAGTATCAAATAATAAATATATATTTCACCAAGGTGACTACACGTCTATCTGTGGTCAACTTGACGAAACTAATTGGTGTGAAATCATGAATCCCAAATCTCTTGAAGAATCTCTTTCATTCTTTTATGAAAAATTATACCATCTTCGTGATAAATACATTCCATGCAAGCCACGCATTCTCAGCAAATACCCTGTGTGGTATACTAAATCTTTAATTAAATGTATTGGAGAGAAAAACAAGTACCACAAGAGATACAAAAAATATGGCAATTTATCTGACCAACAGTCTTTTAATTTGCTGCGTTGTAGAGTGAAAGTGTTAGAGAAACAGTGCTTTGAGAATTATATATCCTCAGTTGAAAGTTCCATTTCTAATAACCCGAAAGCATTTTGGACATACTTAAAATCATTACGCAAATCTAACATGATCCCTAGCACAGTGAACTATGCTCAGCAGTCAGCGTCATCCGGTGAAGAAATATGTAATATGTTCTCACTTTATTTTTCTACTACATTTCGTAATCCATCTACATCTAGTTCGTTAAACATTTCTCGCAATCATTCTGGTTCGCCCTCCTTTATTGGCAAAATTGTAATTGAGGAAGAAATGGTCTATAATGTCTTGAAATCTCTTGACATTAACAAACCGCCTGGACCGGACAACATTCCTGCCTACTTTATTGTGAAATGTGCTAAGAGCCTAATTTATCCGCTTGCAATCATCTTTCAAAAGTCGTTAAAGGAAGGTGTAGTGCCATCAATATGGAAATCGGCTTATGTTACACCAATCCACAAAAAAGGTGTAACTTCCGACGTTACTAATTATAGACCCATCTCTAAATTGTGTATTTTTTCTAAAATTCTAGAACGTATAGTTTATGACCAGGTTTATTCTGCTATTAAGCCTACTTTTAGTCCTAACCAGCACGGATTTCTTAAAAATCGGTCTACCGTTTCCAACTTAGTATTGTTTACAGACGTAATAACATTCAATATTGAGGGAGGGCTGCAAGCGGATGTAGTTTACACAGACTATAGCAAGGCGTTCGATCGTATTGACCATGCCATCTTGCTGGATAAGCTTGCTCAGGCAGGAATCCACGGAGATCTTCTTCGCTGGTTTGCTTCTTATGTGGAGAATCGTTGTCAAGCAGTTGTCCTTCATGGTTATACTTCTAAGTGGATTCATATTCCATCTGGCGTCCCGCAGGGATCTCTTTTGGGTCCATTACTATTTATAATATTTGTGAATGACATTGATCAATGCTTTCATGACTCTAAAATTTTTCTTTTTGCGGACGATATGAAAATTTGTAAAATTATTCATGACATTGATGACTGTCTTTTACTTCAGCAGGACTTAAAAAGATTCCAAGACTATTGCAACTTAAACGAACTTGATCTTAATCCTTCTAAATGCTCTTTGATCACATTTACCCGTAAGCATGCTCCGATTGATTTTACATATTACCTTAGGGACACCCCCTTAGTAAAAGTTGACTCAGTTAGAGATCTCGGTGTAACGTTAGATTCAAGACTAATTTTTGACATTCACATAAACAATATAGTCTCTAACGCATCGAAAGCTCTCGGTTTTTTGATAAGATCAAGCAGAGATTTTAAAAACCTAAAAACTCTAAAAATTCTCTATTGTGCACTGGTGAGAAGCAAATTAGAATACGCTAGCCAAGTGTGGAACCCTCAATACGATTTATATAAGACAAGGCTGGAATCAATTCAGAAGCGGTTTATTAAGTATCTATATTATAGACTGAATATAGATAAGCCTTCATACTTAGAGGCTTGTAAGTTACAACATCTGTTACCTTTGTCAACACGAAGGGACATAGCAGACACATCTTATATTGCTAGTGTTATTGGTGGCTCGGTCGATTGCCCGGAGTTGTTAAGCAAATTTTTATTAAATGTTCCGAATAGATCTGCGCGTAGCCGTCCTCTTTTTTACGTACCTTTTGCTGCGACAAATTATAGAAAAAATACTTTCACTATACGAGCCACTAAAAATTTGAATAACGTTAATAGTGATATTGATCCCTTTAGCATGAAACTATCACAAATAAAGAGTATTCTATCAAATTTATTCTTTAATAATTAAAACTCTTTTTTAATAATCTTAAAAGATCAAATGAATCTAGTTTGTACCAAGTCCTTATTAGCTTTCAAAATAATTCTAGTTTATACCGGGTCCTTTTTAGTTTCAACTTAAGCTTTATTCAGTGATTGCTATTCTTGTTTAAATTATTTTGTTACCTATTTGCGGAAACTGTTAATTGGCTTATGTCGACACTTATTTCAATTTATTGTATTGTTTCTAGTCGCTGTAAGTTTCCTAAATAAATAAATAAATAAATAAATAAATAAATAAATATACCAAGTGCACAGTATCAGGTTCATTTTTTAGCACTTTCTGATCATGAAACAGGCCAAACAATGAAGTTTGAGGTCAATAAAAAGAATGGATTAATTGACCATTACTTTGAATACAGAAGAGATTATAATAAAGAGAACATTAAAAAATTTTATGGATTTCTATCGGCACTAAGCTTTGCAGATGTATACTCATTAACCCAAGTAGAAGAATCTTTTAATGAGTTTTATGATATGTTTTTGCTACTATACAATTTATGTTTCCCATTGAATAAAATAAAATTTACAAGTAAGAAAAATCACAAGAACTGGCTAACAAAGGGCATTAGATTAGCATGTTTAAAAAAAAGAAAATTGTATTTAGTTTACAAGCATAGCAGATCTAATAAAAAATACAACAAAAATAAATATAAAAAACATAACAACATATTAAAAAAATGTATAAATTATTCACACAAACTTGAAAACCAAAGATATATTGAAAGCAGTAAAAACAAGGGTAAAGCTTCGTGGGAAGTAATAAAAAATTTAACAAAATCTGAGTCAAACAGGGAATATATTGATAAAATAAAATATAATAATAATGAGTACACACAACCACAAGAAATAGCTGAGGTATTTAATAAATATTACATAGAATTGACGAATAATTTAAAAATTAACAAAAATAACAACATTCAAATAGAAAATAACCCAAAATCAATGTTTATAGCCCCTACAGACTCTTCAGAAGTTTACAAAATTATTATGTCTCTAAATAACACTAAGGCAGTTGGATATGACGACATTAGCACACAAATTTTGAAAATATGTGCTAGTAAGCTATGTGAACCTTTAAGCTATATTATAAATTTGTCATTCGAGCAAGGTATATTTCCAATGAAGTTAAAGATATCGATAGTTAAACCAATACTTAAGAAAGGAGACCGGAGTGATATAAGTAATTACAGGCCAGTGACTATTATTCCCGTTATAGCAAAAATATTTGAAAAGGCTATGCACACAAGAGTATACAATTTTCTAACAGAACATGAGATCTTCTCATCTAATCAATATGGATTTAGGAAAAAAACATCAACTACCTTAGCTTGTTTCAATTTAGTAAAAGCTGTAACGGACAATTTAAACAAAGGACTAAATGCATATGCTATTTTTCTGGATATGACACGAGCTTTTGACTATATAAATCATGATCGGCTTTTGTTTAAACTCGAAAAATATGGAATAAGAGGCGTAGTAAACTTGTGGTTTAAAAGTTATTTAGAAAACCGTAAACAAAGTGTACAAATTGATAGAATAAATAAAGAAACTAAAATAAAAAGTGTTTTCAGATCTAGTTTTCATACAAATAACTTTGGGGTCCCACAGGGAAGCATTCTTGGCCCACTAGCGTTTATAATTATTATTAATGATCTTCCACAAAGTACTAATGAAAAATGCTTTCTATTTGCTGATGACACTACATTGTTAATAAGTGGAGAGAAAAATTGTAAAGGTTATGATTTTGAAGACAAAATTAACAAAAATTTAGATCTGGTAATTAAATGGATGAAAAACAATGGAATGCACATTAACATGAATAAAACAAAAAGTATACAATTTATAACATATAACAAAAAACCACTAGATTTAATTGTAAATTATAATAATTGTACAGTGCAAGAAGTAGACTCTGCTAAGTTTTTGGGAATAGTTATAGATAAGAACTGTAATTGGAAGTCGCACGTAGAACATGTCTGTGATCGATTAGATAGGTTTGTATTCGCATTAAAACAAATTAGGGCGCAAGTATCTGTTCAAACCGCGTTAACTGCTTATTTCGGGTATGTTTCGTCCGTACTTTCATATGGACTAATTATATGGGGTAATTCAGTAGAAATTATTAAAGTTTTCAAAACACAAAAGAAATGTATTCGAGCCATTTGTAATATTACGCAGTGGGATAGTTGTAAGCCTTTCTTTAAATCTCTCAGAATTTTAACTGTGCCTTGTATGTACTTAAAAGCTATTTGCATATTTGTTAAAGAGCATAAAGATTTATTTAAAACAAACGCAGAAGAGCTTAACATAGAAAACAGACATGCGGATAAACTTTTTATACCACGATGTAGATTGGTAATGTTTAAAAACAACGTGTACTTCATGTGTATAAAGATATTTAATAAGCTCCCAAATTCAATAAAAAAATTAGAGTTAAATAAATTTAAAATACAGTTGCACAAATGGTTACTAATTAATTGTTTTTACTCAGTGGAAGAATATTTTAATTATAAGGATTGCAAATAAATGATAAATTGTACCAATTTATAATTGTAATAATATTGACATGTGAATTATGAATTAAATTGACATGTGAATAATGAAAAAAATATATATTAATTATGTATTATTGACCTTATATGTAAATTTATTATAATTATTTTTTAAAAAGTTTTTAATTAATTATTTTTTTTCTGACATTTAGTTATTATAGTTATATTTAGTTATTGTAGATTTGACATTAGGTAGTAAATTTAATCGAAATATTATATATTAATGGTGAATTAATTTAAAGTGATTAAAATTATTGTTTTTATGATTTGTATAATGATAATTCATTTAAAAATGATTGAGATTTGCTTAATTGAGATTCCTTATTTGATTATTAAAGAAAATGATAAAGATCTCATATTCATGTATAAAGTTTGCACACCAAATATGGTAGAATGTGATGGCATAATTATATAGCTTGTAACAACAATTGTAACACCCATATTCTGGCAAATAAATTATTATTATTATTATTATAAAATGATTTTTGTTAGAGATAAGCTCGCCCTTTGTACTTATATTCCATATCTTTTAGTTCTTGTAATCTATTATCTGTGTACAATAAAGTGATAAATAAATAAATAAATAAAAATGCGGAGTAAATAATCTTATGGCAGCACTTCACTGTCGGCGGTGATCGTTGATTGTGTGATCGTTTAAAATTGACACGATCATCGTGCAAGCGATCGTCCGTAGTAGTTGGACGTATGTATGTCCGCGTATGGTCGTGGAGTGTGTTGCTGCTGCTATTATTTATTTCATAGCGGTGTACGACTATTATGTCAATCTGATTCAACGAAAAGTTATGAAAAAAATGGATGGTGGTGTTTGGCCATTCATCGTAATAGAACAAAGTAAGTAGTCACAACAAGTATAAATAATATAATTA
>DWUI010000004.1:0-12097 GCA_018237165.1 Hypophylla argenissa | reverse complement strand
ACGCCTGCCTAACTAACCTAACCCAACCCTTCCCCCCCCCCCCCTTCCCCTAAAACGACGGCCGATATGTTTTTATTACAACAATAGTTAATGTATAGTTTCACAATTCATCAAACGATTCTTGATGTACGTTGTTGTGGTTGCCGCACAGTACAATCCGAGTCTGTCGCGACTCGATCGATCAGCATAGTCACGGTGTAGTATATGTACGATACAAGTCTGTCACGACCCGGTATCTGTCTGTCGACCGCCGGCGACTACTCCTCTCAATTAAGTGAGCGATGAATGTGCATTTTAAGAATGAAAATCTTTACTCGGCTTTCCGATTGATGGTGCACATTTTGTACACGACTCTCAACAATCAGTCGTTTGACGAGGTGTGTTACGCGACCCGCCTACACTGGCTGCTCTCCACGTCCGCCGACGACCTCGTCGAGCGTTTGTACGACACGGTCCACCCGCGAGCGTTGGCCGTCGTCGCGACGTACGTGTGTCGCCGGCTGCTTATCGACAACCCCACGCTAGTGTTTGGATCGGAAGCCAACCTGCTGCCAGTCATGGTGTGCGTGGTGGGGAGCGAGACTGTTATATATGTGGACCTGCCTAAATTATATCAGTTTATCGCTAGGTGTCGTCGTGTGCATATGCTGTGTCGGAGTGCCGATTTGCGCATCAACGGCTCGGACGGCGTAAAGCACCCGGCGACGTCGTCCAACTATCGCGACCTAGAGTCGCTTCTGCGACGCCTACGCCCGACCGGAACCGTATCGGGAGCGGCCACGCTCACTTGTGACGGTGGCAAGGTGGTGGCGGCGGCGGCGGCGGTTCTCGCGGATCCGGTGCAAACTGTTCTGAAGGCGCTGAACGCAAACGTTGGTGTTGTAAATCTATTGTGGTATTTCATATTCGCACTCGAAGGCGCCTGCGGTTCTCTCAAAAGACGCCTGCCGTGCGGCGTATTGACCGTGTCTCGGCCGTCCGACGGTGGTGGTGGTGTTTGCGGCGGCACCACCCCGACGGCCACTCTCAAGAGGAAACCGGTCGACCTATCCATCAATGGACTTGAGTGCCGTGAGCAAAAACAATAAAATTTACCAACTCATCAATAAATTGAGAAAAGTTCGTCGAATCAACGACGCGGCATCGTCCACCACCCACGACGGAAACGATAACGCCGACTACTCTGACGACGACGACGAGGAGGAGGAGGAGGAGGAGGAGGAGGAAGAGGATAGGAAAAGGGACGAATTCAACTTTGATCAGGCCTACGAAGACGACGAGAACGACGACACGCAAGCCGCCGAATTAGCGCAGAGAGATGACGCTTGGGATGCTTTCACGCTAACGCCTGAGGAACGGACGCGTCTTTTGACGGTACATTCGCACATACTCTGGCTCAAACCGGGTAAGGTGCCCAAGAGCTATTCTTTCATAAAGACGGTCAGTGCCAAGACGACCCCGCAGTACTTGACGACTCTCGTGTTTCTGATACACGCATTCTTGGAAGAGAGCGAGAGCCGTTGGCCTCAAAAGTGTCCGGTGGTTGTGTTTGGTTCGGCCGAGCCCCTAACCGCGATCGAACGATCCAAGTCACTGCGCGCTCGCCTTGCCAGAAGCAGAGCCGTTATGAAAGTCGTTTGACGACGACGACGTAGGCCATGTCGGTGGTCAAATTGCGAGACTTGTACGCGCGCTTGGAAAAGTATTATATAGAATGTAACCGCACGCCCGCAGAGCTAAAGGCGTTGTACCCGCCCGATATTTACACATTGTACTCGACCTCGATCGCGCCCGTCTACAATGTAGTGATTGTGCACAATTTTTACGCCAGTAGCCGGTGGTTCACCAAGGAGGAAGTCAAAAAGAAAACGTTCATAGCCGTCGTTTTTTTATTCGACGCGAAATATTACATTGACAACACCAACTACGCTATTCACGGACTGTACAGTGACGACAAGCGCAAGACTCTGTCGAGATACGCCATCATGGCTCGGATGGCCGGCTTCGACGGAGAGCTCGAGAAGCGCTACAAGCTGCTCGGTCTCAACGTATGGAACTCGTTGATGGAGAACCCGGTGCGGCGAAGGAAACAGTACGTCAAATTTAAGCAGTTTATCGCTCAAGTGGAGAGTGTCAATCTACATAAGTGATTACACATACACAAATCTAAAAAAATTTAATAAAACACGAAATGTGTACGACATGAGCTCTTCATTTCTAAGACCGGTAAGATCTACCTCGGGTGCAGTCGTAACATGGCAAACGCAACGGGTATTAACACTTATATTTTTGTTTTACATTGTTGTACTAAATGTTTTACTATTAAAAAAATTGTATATTATTGAATGTTTTTTTGATTCGTCGGAGTCGGTACTGCGATGATTAAAAAAAGCCTACACCTACGCTACAGATGCGCAAAGATTGTGTCAAAAGTAATGTCGTCGAACGCGGTCAACGAGGACATTATGGCGGGCACGTGATTGACATATCGCCCGTCACGAATCATTTGGTAAATTCGATTGAGGCTCAATGACGTCGGATGGGCCTTGACGACGGTGATGTCTGCGGCCGCGGCGGTGTTGGTCTTTTTCAAGCCTTGCACCCGGTTCAGTTCGACGGTCAACCAGTGGGGCCGAAAATCCTCCAACTGACGACACACGGCCGCATTTTGCCGAGCCACGCCAGCCAGACTGAGGTTGGCGTCCAAGCGCCTCGGATCCAGGTACTGGAAACTCAACACCTTTTCACTGCGCATTTTCAAGTATTCGTTTATGGCGTTCTGAAAACGTGTCAATTTTTTCGTCACGCGTGCCCGTAGGGTTTCGCGCACCGCCGTCCTGCACAGTGGCTTGCTCTGTTCCTCCAAGAGGGCGAGATACAAGTGCAGAGCTGCGATCTCGGCGCACTCGTTCACCGCAGCATAGTCTCGCGCCAGGGGATCGAACGACGGCACGCGCGGCACTGTCTGCGCGTCGCTCATCGCTTATTACGACTAAAATCATTCAGCAGATGATCATACACCCCCCCCCCTAAGTTTCTTTCGAAATATCCTAAAAAGTGTGTCAACAAAACGACAAGTATATACATGTATTTATTTATTTAGTTTTACAATATTTACTTAATGTACGCATTCTTCTTCGACCGTCGTCGTCGTCGTCGTGGACGGCCTCTCCAAATACCAAAGCTCTACGTCTTTGACGAAGGGCACGAAATTCACGGACATGGCAAAGTTTTCGTCGAAAGTAATCAACACTGCGTGCGACACCCTCGCACCGTAAACCTGCTCCAATATGACTCGGTACAGGTTCAATTGCATCGTATACTGCCAAAAGTTGGTCGACGGGTAATGTTGCATGGGTTCGGCCGCCCTATTCCCACCGTACATCTCGAACAACATCTTGCTACATTTCCAATCGACGATGACCAAGTCGCCGCGTTCGTCGCGAAGCAGCAAGTCGGCCGTACCGGCAATGTCATGTTTCACGTCGACCAGGCGGCATTCGCTCTGCAGGGGCGTCCAACGATACCGGTCGAATAGCTGTAGCAACGAATCCACGTCCAAGCGACCCTCGGTGAGTTTATCTATTTCCCCTCGAACCTTCTCCCTATCCGATGGATTCGTATCCAACCCGAACAACCTTTCGAGCAGTGCGTGCACGTCCTTGCCCAAAATGACCTTGTCGTCCCATGTCCGTTTAATGTTGTCTTTGATGGTGGTCGTGTTTACGATGGGCAACTTGGTTGCGGCATCGACGCCGCACGTGGAGTAGTACTTGTTGCGTTTCCATCCTGAGCTATTAACCATTCGATCCAACACTTGTTCGCGATTGAACGGGAACACTTCTTTGACCAACGCGGATACGGATCGAGCAATCTTGCGACCCTGGTACGTGTACGTGTGAGAGGCGTCGTCAAACTGAATGGCAGCATGCATGTTCAATAACTTATTAATAACACAATCCATTTTAATGTTAAAAAAACCCGCGGGCACGTACTGCGTAGAAAACCGTCGATCGAATGATTTGATTCTTGGCAAGCGTCGTTTATATATCTAATTGCCGCCGCCCCCTCCCCTCCCCTGCCCCTACGGTGCCATGACTCTAACCTCTGCGAATCCGAACATCGATGAGTTTCTGTTGTACTATAAATTTGCTCTCGTACATGGCGATGGCGGACACGAGCCCCGCTCGCATGATGTCCCGGGCTAGGTCGGGGTCGTCCAGGAGGCTGGCCACGCGATCGCGAAATTCGACGAGACAAGACCACGAGGTCGGCGCGACGTCCAGGTTCTCGATGGCGAAGCGCAACGGTGCGCGTGCCGCCTCGTTCGGCAGCGTCTCGACGAGAGCGGTCAAAAGGTCGGCTTTGTTGGTCGCGTGAAACATTGCGGTGCGTACGCGTCTAGGCTTATTCTACTGTCGTGTCACTGTGTCGTGGTCACTCGACTCGCACACACATGTCGCTCGCTTGCGTGTTATTTTCGCACGGTATGTTGAGCAGCATCGAGGCGGGTCCGTGGTAAAAATTGTAGCGCTTGGAATGCGTGCATGCATCCAGGCTGTGCTGGATGCCTCGCTCGGTGACGACGCTCAGGAGAGGACCGTCGGCGCGATGTCGCGACGTGTTCAAGTCCGAGTCGTACGCACGAGCGATCTCAAGCTGCAGTCGCATGACAAACTCTACGTCGTACTCGTTCCGCGTCTCGGCCACGGGCTGCAATTTGCCCGTGGCCTCGAGGAACTTGTAACGAAATCGCATCTCGTTCACCACGTCCACCGGCAAGCGTCGGTTCACCAGCGCCGTGGTGTAGTGCACCTCGAGAGTTTCCGCATCCACCAAGTCCTCGGCTAACAGTCGGTCGAGAAAGTCACGCGTCGCACTCGGTCCGCACGTGTGCAGATCCACCAGTAGCTCAGTATCTCGAACCAGCAGACACTTGTAGTACAACACCAGTCCGCTCTCGACGAACGTCCGCAACAATCGCGGCGTCACCATCAACCGGTGCCGGTGCACGATAGGGTTCCACAGGCGATCCATGCACGTTTTGATTTTCTTTTCCGTCTTGACGATAAACGCGTGCACCTTGGCGGGATCTAGGAGGGGTCGTGTCTCGGGCGACAACGGTGGGTACGACTTCATCGTGGCGTTACTCGAGAACAGCACCGCACCACTTTTGAGAATGTCAATAGTGTTGCGCGCCACACGGCTCTCGGCTCGCGGCCCTCGCAAGAAGCGCGCGTCTATGATGAAATTGAACGTGTTTTCCGTCGTGTGGACGGTCATGCCGTCGCCTAGCATCTCCATGGTGAACACCTTCTCGTCATAGAGTGCAACGTTAGCATCGTCATTGGGGTGGTCGTCGTCGTCGTCGTCGTTGGCGTCGTCGTCGTCGGCGGCGTCGTCGTGCGTGCGGTGGTTACCGGGCGTATATTTGATACTCAACGCCGATTGCTGTTGCTTTTCGAAAAAGTTGGATAGGACCAGACTCATAGGGCACCCGTCGTCGAGTTGAAAAGCGGCAAAGTGGGCCTCGATAGCGGCTGCGGCGTCTCGATCGAGACGCGCGACTATATCGTGCACGTTCAAGTCTGTCCTTTTGCAGTACGCGACCAACGCCTTGAGAAAGTGTCGGGCAGTGTTCTCCTCGAGACCGAGGTGAGTCGTCGTCAACCTTGATAGCAGCTCGACACGCGAACGTTCGTCGATCTCGACGAAACCCATGGTCGCATAACAATAGAGCCAAGTTTCTAGTTTTCCATAGAAAAATGTATCCGTGTACACTACGCTGCGACGGTAGAAACAGACGACTCGCGGCAAAGTAGTCGTCGGCGGCGGTGAATGTGACGAAGGCGAAGATGGTGGCGAAAACGGTCCCGTCGCCTGCCACAGCGGTGCCGCCAGCGCTACGCGACCGGTCAGATCGCCCTCGGCGGTGCACCGGCCTCGGCACACGCGGGCCAAAAGCACCAACACGGCGGGCAGACGGTCGCAAAAGTAAATGGTGCGTCCCGCGTAATTTATTAAATAGACGTGCATTATATAATCATCAACTCACTCATGTACACATTGTCGAAACGTCTGCTTGGCGCCGTGCCAGTGATTGACTGGCATTTTTTTTGTGGCAGAACCCCGCCCCCCTCCCCCGCCCTCCCCAGATAAATTTATAGAAATAAATAGAATACAACTCAATCGTAATACGGTAGCCGTTACGTTAAAACGTGTACATCATCATCATCGTCATAATGACCGCGAGACTAGTGTTCAACTTTAGCTACGACCCAGAATTGGGATACGTGGCGGACAGCGTCGATACGAAGCTGCACTACGAAAGACTCTTTCTCGACTACCGACCGGCCTGTTACGTGCTCGTGGAGGAGAACGGGGCGAGCGGTTTTCTGACGCCGCACGTCTTCAGGCTCGCCGACCTCGTACAAGACTTGCTGCAGGTGCAACGCCAACAAGGCGCTGCAGCCGAGGACGTGAACTCGTACGTTTGCTACGTCACCGACATCATGCTGCGCGGGGAGCGCGCCAACTTTATCCAGTGCCTCGTCAACGATCTGGGGCTGGACGCGACCCCCGACTTTACGGGGCGACTGATGATTGTCGAATTTTCCTCGCACCCGGCGTACAAACTCGTCTACGACTCGTTGAGAAACAACTCGCTGCCCTGGTACCGAGTGCTGCCCAACATTTGCGAGATCGGGCTGGCCATCCAAATCTACAAGTCCGCTTTCGGCACGCCGATGGCGACGAAAGGCACACCGCCGCACATCGAGTGTCTTGGATTTCCGGTGACGAATGGTTTGGACCTGCTCGAGCGTTTCCTACCCGTGGGATTCTACGACACGTTCAATGGTACCGGCGCGTACACCAAACTCAACCTGCTGACTCGTAAGCTGCCCGTGCTCCAGCACATCTTGCCCGTGGTCTCGATCGACATCGAAACGATCGCGCAATCGGCCCACGTGGTGCCCATGGGCACGACGCACGACGAGAAGATTTCCTCCATCGGCATGTACTTGCTCTACGGACGGATCCACTTACACGTGTGTCTGTATCTGAACCCGAAGGGCGCGTGCGACGAGGCGGCCGCCGAGTTTACATCGAAAATGAATTCGAAATACAACGAAGACGACGACCGAGGGCGACCCCGCGGCACGTTCGCTCTGTTCCGAGGCTACGAGACGGAGACGGCCATGTTGGAGGCGTTTTGCGATTTTTACTGCGACGGTGGCATCTTCCTGCTGGTGGACTTGCCGCGGCGGTATCCACACGTGCTGACCGGCCACAATGTGATCGCGTACGATCTGCGCGTCCTCTGGAGACGCGCCATCTTCCTGCGCGTCGAACGCCTACTGCACAGCGTCCGGCGAATTAAACACGAGCACGACGAGCTACACCATCCCGAGTTCAACGACCTCGCCGTCGTGCTCGACCTCATGGTGATCGCGAAGCGCAACATGCTGTCGGACAAAATGTCGCTGGCCTCCATAGCCGCCAACCGACTGCGGGACGAGCACGTCGCCAAAATGGATCTCGACTCGTCGCTCATCCGTCGCATATACGCGTACGGCGCGGCCGCGAGCCACTCGGAAGAGGCGAGCACCGACTTTGGCAAGGTGTACAGGGTTTCGTCGGCGCGACCGACGTACTCGTCCGACGGTAACTTTGACTTTACCGACACACGGGTGGACACGGTGCACCTAAAACGACACCTATACAACGACGTGCACCTCAGCGACACGCCCGGGCTGATGCCACGCTTGGAACAAGTGTTGACGTACAACATTCAAGACACCATCACCGTCACGCGGGTGTTGCTCGAGTCGGACGTGCTTTCGCTCGTGATCAACTTGACGGCCCGCTTTTGTCTCGGCGCCGAGGAGAGTGGCATGTGCGGCAACAGCCGGCGCCTGGCGGCATGTCTCATCCACAACGGACTCAAGAACGGCACGTTCGTAGCCGCTCGACCCACTCGCACGTCCCTCTCTCTCGACGTCTACCACTCGTACTCGAATCGAGGCGGAGGCGGCGGCGGCGGCGTCTGCGGCGGTGGTGGAGAAGAAGCGGGAGAAACGGTGTGCCGACGGACCGCACGCATCGTTGGTCTCGGCACCGGTAAAGACAAGGCTTACCAGGGGGCCTTGAACTATGCGCGAGATCAGTCCTTTTTCAGCAATGTCGATTCGTTCGATTTCAAGAGCTACTACCCCAATCTGACCTGTTTCTTGAACTTGGACTCGACCAATTGCACCGTCATCACCGTGGAGTTTGTTCAATCGTTGTCGCCCACGATAGTCGCCGTGCTGGAACGGTGCGTGCGCGCCGACCTGGTGCGGCTGTTTGCGATGCAGGATCCGATCGTGCCCACCGAGGAGCTCCTCACGCCGGGCTACCGAGGCCGCGAGATCGGCCACTGTCTATGCTGGGAGGACTTGTGCGCGCTGAGTCGCAGCGAACCGGTGTTGGCCACGTTTCACTTGAACGAAACGCCGCGCGAACGGTTCATCGGACGCGTGCTGACCGGTCTGCTGGAGCAACGGCGGCGGTTACAAGAGGCGATGCGCGCGACCACCACCTCCGCCACGGAGAGGCGCATCTTGGACTCGCAGCAGCTCGGCACCAAAATTATTCTCAACTCTGTGTACGGCGTGACGGGCTGCACGGCGTTTCTGTACTCGCACATTCCCGCCTCGGCCGCGGTGACCCTATTCGGACGCAAGTTTCTAACCGTGTGCGCGCGCCTCGTTTGCACGTTTTACGCCCTCGCTCAAGAAGAAGAAGACGACGACGACGACGATGTCCGCGCGTGGTACGAGGACGAGTTGAGATATCTCACGACTTGGGCCGTCAATTGCTCCAGTCGAAAGGCGGGCGACCGACCGGTCATCTCCACGGCCGACGCCGCCGATCGCGGCTGTGAATCCGATACGGCCGCGGAACGTAGGCGGCGTTGGCCGTTCGCCGACCTCGTGTGCTACGTGGACACGGACGGACTCAAATTTTACAATCCGGCGAACGTCGACGCTGGGGCCATATTGAAACGCGTCAACGACGCCATTTCATTCACGAAGTACCTCTCCCTGGCCATGGAGCAACGCCACGACCACGTCATGGTTTTGACGAAGAAAAAGTACGCGTATTGCGACGACGACGTCGAGACGGGCGGCATCGTGGGTCACGTGGGCTACGAGCGGCACGCCAATACGGTGGTAAAAAATATTCTGACGGGCGTGGTGCGCGTCTGTTGCGAAAGCGTCGCCGCCGACCCTCTGCACGTAATATTTGACATTTTCGGGTGTTTGCGCGCCACCAATCCGTGTCTGCTGTACGAACGGGTCAAGCTGAACCACCACGAAAACGAGAGCACCCTGCAACGCTACATTGACTCGGTCACCAAGGATTACAAGGGAGACGTGAAGACGATGCTGTTGCTAGACGAGAAAGGTGACGTCACGCGGGATCTGTACGAACCGCTAGTCGTGTGGTCGACGCGCCCCCGACCTTCGAATCTCGCCAAGTTTATACGCAAATTTCACAAAATCATCGAACGACTCTTGATGACGGCTCGGTGCCGACACGAAACCCTGAGCGATGCGCGCATGGGAAACCCTCTGTTGATGTACGCCGCCTACCATGTGTGGTTGGACGACCCGAGCTTCAGGGCGACCAATAAAATTGCCCAACTGGTGGAATTTGTGCGCCCCCATTTCCAGCGGTACAAAAAGCTCGCCCGACACAGGTTAACGTTGGAGGACGCCGTGGACTGCCACGGCACGACACTGAAGAAACGCTCCGGTGGGTACGTAAACGTGATTCGAAAGTTGATATAGAGTTACAGTTCTACTGCAGCATACACAGAGAACCGTCTCGTGTTTTGCGCCGCAACACAGCCTCGATTACGATACGCAATACGCAGCCTTATGTATACAAACTATTATTAGATTTAAATATGCGATTCCTTATAAAATTAAATAGCAATTTGTCTCAAGTCGCGGATTGTGCTAAGAATAACAATCTTTTATTATTATTTTCCAAAATCGAATTGTAGCGCATCGCTACAGTACCCAACTCCTGTATGTGTGTGTGTTGTCGGTTGCCGCAGTGCGACTCAAACACTGTGAGGAAGGGCCGGGCTAGAATATAGAAGGGCCGCCCGTGCTCCGAGACGTACAGGCGAGACGAGGACAAGGAGGAACGCAGCGAGACCGGCTCTGATTGCCCTCTTGCTTGAGTGAGATGCATGAGTGAGGTGTGAGCTTTGTCGTCGTCTTCACGACGTCGTATGAGCTATCGTCGTTTCGTTCATTAAAGACGTTTGTCGCTCTTCGTAGTTGACGAGCGACTGAGCAGTTTTCGTTTCCCCCACTACAAAATCATGAAAATGTATGAAGGGAGGGGATAACCTTGAAATTTTCTATATATTGAGCGATAGCTTCGCGCGCGACTCACTTCTAATACGGCAGTTGTCCATGTTTAACGTATTAGAATTAATTAATCCCTGACGCCTGCCTAAAAGAATTTACCAAATATATATTACGATTCCCGACTTCCGGTTTCCCTCTCCTCAAATGAATGTAACAAATTATGATTTCCGCCAACGTTTGTTGATTACCAATTACACTGCATGAGACGCGCGCTGCAAACTGTGGCCCGGGTGCATTCCTACATGTGCATTGTAGGTTGCCGCAGTGCGACTCAAAAAGTCTGTGAAGTGATAGATAGAACACGGGTTCGCAATGTGACGCGTACCGCCAAACGGCGGCACGGCGGACAAGTAAGATGACGAAGTGTAACGTGGTCATCGTCGTGCCGGGACTGGGCGGTAGCCAGTTGAAGTTGGACCAATTGCGAATCTATCCGCCGAGCATCAAGGAAGCTCTCACGGGTAGTCTCAATCAAAAAAAAATTCTCGCCTTGGACTCGGACGTCGAGGGCGTCGTTGACGGCGAATTCCTCGACGACGACCAAGGACCGCTCTCACAATTGACGGCAGACGCGGTGCTGATGAAATACAAAGGTCACAGCGTGTACGACAAACTGGAGCATGGGCTACGATGGGCCGGTTTTAAACCCGTCGCCGAGCTGCTGCTCCTCAACGTAAAAGATAAAAAGACAAAAAAGATGCGGCCCGCATTGAGTGGGGGCCGAGTCGCGCAATTCTACACCTTTTTCCCTTGGAATTGGCTGTTGAGTTTGGACAAGGCAGTGGAGGATATGGACGCGTTCATCGATCGCATAGTGGCGGCGGCGGCGGTCGAGGCCGCGACCGGGACGATCGTAACAATAGACGTGACACTCGTGGCACACTCGGCCGGCGCGGAGGTGTGCGAGATGTTCGCGAGTCTCGGACGCCACGGCGACGCGGTGCGCAAGATTATCGCCGTGGAACCGGCCACCGTCCGGTGCGATGAGACGCGAGCGCTGCTCATGGAGGGCAAGTTTCCCGACTCCCAGATCCTAGGCTTTAGCCAGGCCCAACTGTGGGAGCTAATCAATCGGCCCGAGTGCAGAGTCTTGTACCAGCTGTTGCCGCTCGATGTGCTCGAGCGGTGGCTGGACATGGTGCACGCGCCGCAAATCGACCAAAAGCGCGCGACCGCCGCCGTGCGTCTGTTGCGCGAGGCGCGCGCGCATTTTCGCGAGGACGTGGAGCGGGTCGCGCTCGTACGCCTCTACGACTCCACGCACACGTTGCCGACGAACGCGCGCATAATATTTGTCGACTCGAACAAATCGCATGCGTCCGTGTTGACGGACCCGCGAGTCGTCTCGCTCATAATGGCCGAGTTGCCCTTAGATGACGACAACGGCGGACGCACATGAAGCCGCACACGGTGCCGGGCCACAGTCGACAACGACCAGTGTCGTTCGATGACTTGTGAAACTTGTACTATACATATACTATTGCTTTAATAAAAACACAACGGTCATTGTTTGAGGGGAGGGGGATATTTTTTAAATTCTTTTAGACAGGGAATCATAATTTCATTTGAGGAGGGGGGGGGGGTTTTTTTTAAAATAGATCTGGAAAGGGACAGGTTGGAACTCCAGTAACTGTTTCAAATCCGGTTTCCGGCTTTTGCCTTAAAAA
>DWUI010000003.1:0-12596 GCA_018237165.1 Hypophylla argenissa | reverse complement strand
AAACAATTAAACCTAGTTTTAAATAGTATTTTGGACAGACGTAGTGAAGTAAAGTAGGACAAAGGCGTTGAGTTTACATGAAAAATAATACATTTTAAACAATAAAGTTATTGTTACATATTCAAGTTAGAGGTGTGCAGCGGTCTGCACGCAAACAATTATAAATAGTAAGTACCAGTGGTTGGTTAAACTAATAATAATTTTATACAGTATGCTTGACAACAAATATTAAATTTAATATTTACTAATATTGAACACTGTACATTCGTGGGACATAATATAGAGACTATTTTATTATAGTTACTGTGAATTTAACCATTTTTCTAATAATCACAGAATAAAATAGCCAATAATTGTTATGTGACGCACTTGGCACACACAATCTCTGTACAAAGGTGTGCACAAATGGATCACTTCAGTGGCATTTGTGAGTATTAAGTGTATGGAGCAGTTGCGTGTGTACAAGTGAACGAAAATAATGTCATGTGTCACAGGGGAACAAATGAAGTGTGCTCATGTGTAACTTTATTTTAACTCGGGTTGCTGGACATCTTATGTGTGTAACTGACACGGTATAAACAAAAATGTCGCACACTTATTAATTTCTAACACATTTGGTTATGTATTTACTAACTTGAATGTATACTCAGGTGAAATAATAATACAAGTGTTCATGTACTTTAGTGTGAAATAGTCTCGTATAAACGCTGCATTTCAACAGTTATACTTTTTTTTAAGAAAACGGGTCCCAATATTTATTTGTCTCATTGAGTGAGTCTTCCTGTAGCCCGTAGAACGTTGCGAGTCCAAAAATGTTAATACTTTTAAATACGAAATCTTAAATATGCGTTGAAAGCTGTTAAAATAAAAAAAAATATACAACTTCCCCGTTACATCCGAAGCTATTAACAGAATAGGTGTAGTGTAGAATTTACAAGTGTAGTGTTGTGTGGGGTGTGTGGTGAGTGTGGTGAGTGTGGTGAGTGTGGTGTGGTGGCGGTGCCCCCGATCACGTGGGTGGCGCGCACGAGGTGTAGAACAGTATGTAGGCGGCGCTGGACTTGACCTCCGAGGCGGGGATCTCCGTCACCAAGTGGTCGTCGAATTTGTACCACCTGGGGACAAGTCTCCGGTACAACACACATCCGCTGCTTCACCGCCAGCCGTTCCCTGCCACTCGGTGCTGGCCATTGTTTTTCGAGAATGTAATGAAACATCTTTTTCTATGGGCGATTGGCCCACCCGTCGTGCCCACCGCTGTATCTTCTGTGAGCCAGAATCAACGTGAGCAACCTCGTGAATACCGCCGAGCCGCGCTCGAGGTGCCCCAATCAAACCCGAAGTGCATCTATTACGAACTGCCTAATAGGAAGGCAGACGGTCTATTCTTCGCGAGGAGCGCGGGACCGATGCGGGAATGAACCATTTTTGACATTGAATTAAAAAATATTGTTTGACTCGAAGATTGAAGTCTTGGGTTCAATCAAGGTTTTGCGACAAAACCGATAGGTACCGATTAGACCACAGGTCACAGAGTTTGTACATAAAGTACTAGCAGTTTCCCCGCAGCCTCGCCCGCGGAAATCCTTATCGCGCGGGCAACAACTGTAGAATATAACCTATTTTACTCGCCGATGAATTTTTCAAATCGACCTAGGAGTTTCGGACCCTATTCGATGCAAACAAACAATCAAACCTTTTCTTTTTATATTACCACAGATCAGCGGTTCTCAAATTATTTTGGCAATGGAACCCTTATGGAAAAATAAACATTTGATGGAGCCCTAAAATAATTTTATTTAACTGTTAGTTAAGCTCCTGATTGAAATGTCGCGCGCTTGCGCTCTCATACTGAAATTCAAAATTACCTATAGTTAGGAAACCCCTTTAGGTGATTTGATCATGAATGCTCCTCGAAAATACTATATTTTCGAGGAGCCCCTATGAAGGGTACCCACGGAGCATACTTTTAGTAAGGCCGGTATAGATAGTGTGTGTGACTTACTTCGAGTAGCAACTGCTTTTACAATAAGCCGTGTAATGCCCCCCGTCCATAGAGCCGTAATGGTTTGACACGGCATACAGGCTGTACACGGGGTTGCCGGGGCACTGCAGCGAGAACGGCCGCATGTCCAACTCCTCCAGTGGAAAATCTATGTACGTCTGCTTCTTCCGGTAGGTGTTACACAGGTACTCCTTGGGGTCTAGGTAGAACCTCTTGAAGTGGATGACGAGCACGGGCGGGAGGCGCGAAATGTCAAGTTTCTTGAGCGCGTCTCGCTTTTCCTTGCAGTTGGGACAATTCCAGCCGAGGATGGTCTCTCCGTTCAAATACAGTTTGAGGCATTCCTATAATTACAATGGGGATTTTTCAAATCATTTTTGCATGAATAATTTGAGTTCCATGTGATTTACGGACATCTCTCCACCCCAAATGCCTTACGGGGTAGGCAGTATCGAGTACAAAGTGCCACAATCCACATTATTTTTGTGATAGTGAAAGCTACATTTCTGATCAGTAGGGTTACTCTTGAATCCAATCCCAATTTCGATCCAATTCCAATCCCGATCCAGTTTCAATTCCAATGTTGAAAAATTTGGTACTCTTGAACGAAATTGAGATTGGAATTGATATCGAGTGCAGGATCGACTATCTGTCAATTGCACCGATTGACTTAGTGTGACCAATTACACAAAATATTTCGTGCCAAAACTTAAAATACTCAATTCCATGTAAAATGTCTTATTATTTTCGCTTTTAGTGTTTAGTTGAACACAAATTACAACTTATTGGTACTTTACTTATGTTTTTGTATAATAAAACTGTATTTTAAAGTTTTAACCTAAGGATTGATATTTTTTGCACCGCATAACATTAAGTCAGTGCCTGTTTCCTAAAAAAAAAACTTGCCGCATATTTCTTAAAAGTTTAAAATATAATTTTTGAATTATAACAAAAACTACAACGCGATAACTTTCTGAAGTGGTTAGTTGCGAAGGAATAATGTTCATCTCAAGTTTCTTGGTTCGACAGTGTGTTTTGAGTGTTCAACTAAAAAAGGTGAAGAAACAACGTAAGTGTTATGAAGTCCAATCTTTGTGAATTTCATTTTTAGTGTGAACTCAAGCTTGTTGCTACTAACATACATATTGATTAAATTCTTTCAGGATACAATGAAACCATCATACCAGCAATTGGAAAGCTTGGTAGAATTGTAACTAAAAAACCCTGGAATCGCAAAGGGCCACTTGCGTACTGCTCATGCCAAGCAAGAGACTAGAAGGAAATGGGATGAGATCTCAGCGTCATTACACGCCATAGGTGGTACGCGAAAGAATGGAAAAGGCTGGGCGAAGGTATAAATTATAGACTACTATTCTTATTTAATTTTATTTGAAAGACATTTACAAAAACTTATATATATGTTACATTATTAAGTAAATATTATTTTTATAATACATGTTGAGTAAACTTTGTCACTAGTATTTCTATGATTATTAATATGAGGACTATCATCTATAGCACTTTTTTATGCATACAATTTCCTTACAAATCTATAAATAAATGTATTATAGTACTTTTCATAAAATATTATATAATGATTTAAAGTAATTATTATAGTAAAAATCACCTGAATTGCGATATTTTTGAGTAAGCTAAGTGACTTAGCTTATCTAGAGTTACTGTGACAAATTGTGGGTGCAAATAATTAATTACTAATATTTTTAATTGAATTACCACACCTTTGCCTACGCCCTTGGTGAATATAGGCATGAAGATAAGCATGTAAAAGTAAAATAACAATACTTACATTTAATTTTATAAATTGTGCCTATTATATAAATATTGAATTCTGGCAAAGTCCTCATGGGTTCATAGATATTAAGCATTGGTATAAACTGCCAAATCAATATTAAATAAAACCTTGTCTACATAACATATTTTTATATATAATATTTTATTTATTAAAACAACTTATTTTTCAGATCCTTCACCACATACTTCCAGGGAAAGGAGTCCCGTAAGAAGGGCAACTGGGCAAAGGGGATGGTGTAGGACTATGTTAGACCAAGACGGAGAGATGTTTCAAGACATTGAAAGGCAGAGTTGAAGCAGAGCAAGATCTTGGCACGAATAATACCTTAGCTTTTGTTGTTTGCGGCAATTGTAACTGTGGCCAATATTATCGCTTAAGCCCTAAGAAATAGAGATTAAACATTTATTTTTATTGTAAAGGACAGCAAACAAGCAGACAGTTCTCCTGATGATAAAAGATAACGGTGCGTATGGGCATCATGGATGTTATAGATGGGTTGCTGTCCTGGAGACTGAGATATTAAGCCTCATGTGCTAGTCTACAGGCTACCTCACTCTCTTAACCGAAACACATATTGGTAATAACGGATAGCTTCACTGTGGAAGTGACATCTCTCGCCTTCGCTCATCTCTTATTCTCTACCCGACAGGAAGGCAGATGGTCTATTCTTCATCAGGAGCCTGGATCCACACAGGGTCAAACTGCACATAGTATATTTTTTTTAGCTAAATTTAGTGAATTTATATATGTCTTAATTTGATATAAGTTTTGTATTTTATTTTTAGTTTTGCTTATTGCATTTATAAATTTAGTTTTTAACCAAGTCAAATTAATTAATTAGAATTTAAATTTACTGGGCTATTATATTTGTGTTTAATTTTATATTACTTCTGGATAAAGCTTTTTTATAATTAAAGTTGAAAATCATTAAATAATGTTAGGAAACCAAGAATTTGAATAATTTTAAACATTGTGTACAGTTTGTTATTATATTTTTATTCATAGATAGTAATTATAAATTGTCAAACATTTTTTTGTTGTATCTAAAAATGATAATCTATTTCTGAAATTGTATTACAAGCATACTTTGCTACTAATGAATAATGTTTAGAATAAGTTTATTATTTATAATTAAATGAGTTTATCAACAAATTGATCTTTGTATTTAAACATTTTTTTCACCTAACATATTACATTTAAAACCAATACAAAATAAATTTACTAAATATAAATAAATAATTATTACTTTATAAATGCTATATTTAACTATTGGTTTTTCTTTATGACCTACTAAGAACCTCTCAAAAATAAAGATACAAGCTGCTTGTAGTGTTATTCAATGCTCAGGATATTATAAATATGAATAGTTATTGTCAGTAATATCTTTGGTGTTCCAAATGCCTACAAAGTGCGGCTGTATTACATTTACTTTAAATCTAAATCACTATTGAAAAACTTGTTGAAAAATCACTATAAAAATTCTACATACAATGTAACTTATTCTGTCTTTATTCACATTTTGAGTTTTAGTTAACAGTATTTATCACACACGGTATTACAAAATAAATGTTTCAATGAAGATGCCATGCAGTCCACAGTTCTTGTACATGCTTTGCACGGCTTTCAAGATCCCTCTTAAGCTCAATTGTTGGTCTATCATGAGGTGGTAATATCATCTGTGCACATTGGTTTTGCTGTATGTATGCCCACCCAATCTTGACTTGTTACAGATGTGTAAAATACAACAAGCATTTATAATTTAAGCAGCTGCGCCAGGGTGATAATGAAGAACCCTGTGGCCCAAAAGATATTTCCATCTATTGTTTGACATAACAATTGTACGCTTCAGAGTATTGCGAGCCACCCAATGCAGCCTTGTATAATATTCTTCCACTGAACCAGAAGGAGCTTTCACTATGGGAATCATTATGTACTCCCTTTGAGAATAACCAGAATCACCTAAAAATTAAATAAAAATAATAAGTTGTGCATATTTAGATAAGAGTACCAGAAATTTAAGATTATAATTGTAATTATATGTATAATCAACTTACCAAGCAAAACCACTCTTTCTCCAGCATTGATCAAATTGATGAAATGGTTCTTGATAGGATGTTGGTTCCATATAAAACTATCATCTCTTATGCCCCTTGACACCGACTGTTGAGACTGATTTGGGTTCTACCCACTTATTTCTGATAGCTTCCTGTGGCGTAAAGCGATAGCGCCACTAAAATCTAAAAGCAAATACATACTTACTAGTAAACAGAGTTAAAAAAAATATGAATAAACTAAAAAACTAAAATACCTTTAAGCATGTTAACAAACGTTGTGCTTCGTTGGTATATCACTACGACGAGTAGGTTGAGGCATTAATTCTTTTAAATCACTATAAATTATATCAAATAGTTCTTTATAGATACTATAGTTTTGTTAAATCTCGTCGTCACTCATAGCAAACGCGTTGTCCGCATATCTCGCCATTCTTCTTAAGTTTCGCCTTTGCCTTAATCCAAATAAATGGCGATGTTCTAATGTATCAAAAATAAGAACTAAGTGTGCCATTTCCACTTATAAAAACTTGATTTTTTGAAAGAAAATATAAAACTCGATTCCAAAAAAGTTATGTTTATGGAACTTTTTCTTCTTCTTCTTCTTTTGTTTATGGCAATTACCATCTACTACTAAGACGATTCTGCCAGTATCAAAATTCGGATTTATCAAGTAGGTAACATTTTTGCACTTAATTTAACAGTACTTAGTAGTTGGTTGAGTTAATATTACATGTAACTGTAACAGACACAAATATATAAATAGTTGTTAGATATATACAAATACAAGGACAGTAGAAATTATAACAAAACAATAGAATGATAGGTTACAGCTTAATATTGTTTTTAGAAATAAATTTAATTAAAAGTTTTATCAAGTCATTGGACGAATACAATAAGAGAGATGAAAAATTTGTGGGTAATGGAATCCTTAATGAATGGAGTTGGTCATATAAGGACTCGCAAGTATTATTAAGGGAGCAGGAAAAGAAAATATGGTCCAACGAGCCTTCGTCTAGTCCACATTCACAAAGGGAGCTATCACGCACTCTAATTTTGTTTAGAAAGATGGGCGTGCAGCAGTGCCCCAGACGAATTCTACATATGGTAGAAATTACGTTTTTTGATGTTTTCTTATATTTATAAAACCAAGGTTTGTGGGGGATATCTTTCTGAATTTTAAAATAATTTACACCTTTCCGTAAGCTACTATGTCTCCAATGGGCCATCCAGGATGAACGCAAGTCCATCCTAGATCTGCTAAATAGGTCGTAATATTGAGTAACGAAATGAGATCTATCGACTTCATTTTGTACTGCTTGTTTAGCGAGCGTATCAGCACACTCATTTCCCACAATACCCGAGTGGCTGGGTATCCACACAAGGTTAATGGATTGATTATTTTGAGCACACAAGAAAATGGTTTTTTTAATTTGTAAAATAACGTTTGAATGTAACTTAGTTTTAAAAGGATTTTGAAGTAGCGACTGTAAACTACTGCGTGAATCTGTAAATATAACCGCTCTATCAATATTAGGATGAGAGTACACGTATTTGCAAGCTTCTAATATGCCAATACATTCTCCCGTAAATACTGAAGAATCTGGAGGGCACTGGAACTGCAAAAATATCTGTGAATTTTGGAAATAGATGCCTACTCCTGTACAACTAGATTGAGACAGCTTAGAAGCGTCTGTAAAGAATTTGTAGTAATTATTCCATTTTTGTTCAACGATTGAACTGAAGCAGGCATTTGCGGATGGAGAATCTTTCAGTATGCCAAGGTCAAGAGAAATATCTAATTTATACGTGACTATTTCATAGGGGTACGAAAACACTGGAAGCTTTGAAGACTGGAATATTGGGTTTTCAAGCATATCAATTTTATTTAAACTTTTGACAAGTGGAGGCGCATCCTTATTATTCCAATATGGCATACCCAAACAGTCTTTTAAAGCCTGAACTTTTGTTATGATTGAATGAGTAGATAAACGGGTCGACTTATAGATTAGACAGTCTGATAGATATTGACGGCGCAGTTCTAGAGGAGGCTCAACACACTCTATTTGCATAGCATTAATTGGGGAAGATCTCATGGCCCCTAAAATAAGTCTTAAGCACTTTGATTGCATTAAGTCCAATCTATGCAATATCATTTTATTACAGGGAGAAAATAAAAAAGTGCCATAATCCATTACACTTCTTATTAGAGCATTATACAATAACTTCATGGTGCATGGATGGGCTCCCCACCATACACCTGTAACTGCCTTAAGAATCGGGAAAGCTCTTTCGCACTTTTTGATTAGATGGTCCACGTGTTGAACACCTGTTAACTTGGAATCGACTTCCACTCCCAAAAATTTAGCACTTTCCTTCACCGGAACTTCGACATTGTTTATTGTAATAGAAATATTTGGAATACTTCTTTTTCGAGAAAAGATAACTATTGAACATTTGCGGGGAGATAGGTTAAGGCCGTGAACAAAGAGCCACTCATTTAACGAGTTTAAGGACACACTTAACGAAGAAGCAGCGTCAGAAATTGAAGTATCTGTAACATATACCGCAAGGTCGTCTGCATATTGAAGGAGTGAACAATTATCGTTCAAGCACGAATTTATATCAAATGTGTATAAATTATAGAGTAAGGGACTTAGTACTGAACCCTGAGGGAGGCCTTTCCAGACTAATCTAGTTTCAGGCACTTCCCCAGGGATTTTTAAAGTAACTTTTCTAGACATTAGCAAACTACATACGCACTGAACGATCTTACAAGGAATTCTCAGATTTTGCATTTTCTGCCTGAGAATCGAAAATAGTACACTGTCATAAGCAGAGTCTATATCCAAAAAGGCAGCAACCATTGATTCAGTTTTGCTTAATGCAAGCCTGATATCAGATATCAAAATTGCCGCGCTGTCCATTGTACCAAGTCCCTTACGAAACCCAAATTGATTAACAGGTAAAATAGTAGAATTTTCAACGAACCATTCCAGCCTGCGTTTTAGAAGGCGTTCAAAAATTTTGGCTAAAGCAGATGATAGAGCTATAGGGCGAAAGCTAGTTGCGTCATCTGAACTTCGACCGGGTTTCATGATCGGGATGATTAATTGTGCTCTCCATGAATCAGGAATTACAGCGTGTTCAAACATATAATTAACCAATCTCAAAAAGTACTGTTGGCATTTTGCGCCTGAATGAGATAAAGAAGAGTTTGTTTGGATTTAATATTATTTCCTCCTGTGATGGAACATACAGTGGAGCTAGTTTAGAAATAAATTTCAATCCAATCTCTTTGGAAATAGGTGATATAGTTCTGGGGCATAAACCGGCCCTAAATCTGTTTATGCCTCTCCAAACACTACTAGGGGGAGTGGATGGAGACAAAGACAAGCAAAACTGTTTCCAGGCATGGGCTTTTTTCTTTTTTAAAAACCTTTTAGTTTTTGCTAAAACTCTTTTGTACTCAAGGAAATTGACAAGGTTCATATCATTGTTAAACTTTTTTTCAGCTTGTTTGCGCTCTCTTATTGCCCCCGTGCATTCTCTGTCCCACCATGGTGGGGATGGCAGTTTATTGCAAGCGGCGTTTTTGAGGGGAAAACATTCATTCGCAGCCATATTCACAGCATTGACTAATGATTGATAGGAGTCTTCTAAATTTTGAATATCATTTTCACTACTGTTGAGAGCAAGGGAATCAATTTTATTGTCTAATAACATGGAGAAATTGCTCCACTCCAAGGGGGATCTGGGTAATCTATATTTAAGAAGGGGGGTAGTTTGTCTGTCAGGAAAATGAAGTTGGGGTATTCTTACAATAATGGGGTAATGGTCACTACTATGAGTTGAATTTAGCCTCTCCCAGTATAATCTGCAAGCTATATCTGAGGAGCAGATTGTGAGATCTACACAACTTTTGTTTTGTCCAGGATTAGTAAGTCTTGTAGATTGTCCATCATTTAAAATACATAAGTTCAGGTCATCCATAATTTCTACTAAACAATCACCAAACCTATCACAGGACTCAGACCCCCATCTGTAATGGTGGCAATTAAAGTCTCCCATGACAATAAAAGGTTTCTCCAGATTAGTTAAAATATGTTTGAGATGGGATAAAATTTCCATATCTGGATGGGCAACATAGACAGAAACATATGTAATATTTTCTATTTTAGCTGCTATTATGTTCAAATTATATAATGAATTTGGGATTGACAGACATGAAAACTGTGCCCTGCTGTGGATCAACAGGGCACAGCCTCCATAGCCATCAATCCTGTCATCCCTAAGACAATTGTAAAAGGGTAGACTAAAATTAAAATGGGGTTTTAGCCAGGTCTCTGCTATGCAGCACACAGCAGGCCTGAATTTGTTACATATATATTTGAGATCTGGCTTCTTATTGTTGATGCTTCTAGTGTTCCACTGTAGGAGACTTCTATCCAGGTTTTATTGAATTCAACAACGAATTCAATTTAACTGCGACGTGTTCAGGTAGTGTATGTGATGATGATGAGATAGTGTTGTAAATGAAATCAATCATTGACTCCATCATTTGAGAGAGAGGATTGTGTTCAGAAATGTTTATAGTATCAGACATATTATTATTTAAGGCGCAACCATTATGCGATGGAGTAAACGAATAATTATTAACTAGGTGGTTATGAGTGTCTTTATCATATCCAGGTATTATGGGAGTACGGACTTTAGGTTTTAGTAAAACAGTTTTTCTATAGGATCTTTGAGATGATGATGATAGAGCTGATTGAGGTGATGAGAGTCTACCTGGTTGAAGTGTTGCTTCCTTAAGATGTTGAGTTGGTTGAGCTTTAAGGGTGTCTGCATAGCTACGAGACACAACTGGGAATAGCTTACTTGCTTCTACGTAGGATATTGCTCTCTCCGACATAACAGTTTTAATTGATTTTTGTCTTCCTAGCTCCGGGCAAGCTTTGCTGGTAGCAAAGTGACAACCTGAACAGAGGATACAGAAGGCCTCGTCTTCACCTACTTCACAACTTTCATTGGAATGACCTGAACCGCATTTCAAGCATCGAGGTTTGGACCTACATTGCTGCTTTGTGTGGCCATACCGGCAGCAATTATAGCATTGGATGGTTGGGAATTGGTATTGTTCCACGGGTAGTGCTGAGTAGAAGCAGAATACTCGTTTTGGCAGTACTTGGCCATCAAATGTTACAACTACCGTCTGTGTAGGTTTCCACTCAGAGCC
Source organism: Hypophylla argenissa (assembly GCA_018237165.1). Taxonomy (NCBI): domain Eukaryota; kingdom Metazoa; phylum Arthropoda; class Insecta; order Lepidoptera; family Riodinidae; genus Hypophylla; species Hypophylla argenissa. Next base: position 1,488 of record DWUI010000003.1, on the reverse strand, counting down.
ATTATCTGTCACTACTTTACGGTTTATTCTCCTTACTTTAAGGATAGGCCCACTATCTGCTGGTACCTGAATGTTATTCATGACCTCTTCTTCAGACCAATCTACTGGAACTTCCTTGATTGCACCCATGCGGGTGACATTGAAAGATGGAATTGTTGTTTCATAATTATTTTTTAGTAAAATTGGATGTGATAAGAATTTATTGGCTTCCTCAGGTGATTTAAATTCTACTGAAATCCGGTTTCTGCCTATTCTTTTAACTCCATCTTGTAAAATGTTATGGAAGTTATTTGCCATTAAAAATTGTCCAAAACGTATTTGATGTAAAGAAGTTCCAGAAGACTGATCTGTTTCTTTTTTTGTTACATGGACTATATATGGTGGTTTGTCCAGGACTGTGTATTGTTGTCGGCCTAATATTTTGCGAGGTTGTTTAGCTGGGACATTCTCATTTGAACTCATTGATCTTTTCCTGTTAACGCTGCTTTCTACCTCATCAAATGTAGACAGGGGAACCGACCTATAAGAGGTGAGTTCAAATGTAGAATGAGGTTGAGAAATTAAGGAATTATTAGTTAGGTCTATTGAGGATTCTAAATTAGGATCTGGGGGATCAGGGGGATCTGGTGGTCTATCTTTATCCATTTTGTTTTGTTACCCTTTCTACGAACCTTAACAAACTTACACAGAGTAACACAGAGAAAACACAACACTAAAGAACATAAATATAAGTAGTTATGATAATAATTAACCGGAAAACTGTAAACGAAAGAAAATATGTGCACGCGACTCAGCTGACAGAATCTTCCTCCTACTTATTTTCTTCTTCTTTATTATTATGACAAGTAGCCGCTTGAAGTAACATTCTGCCAGTGTCATTTAAAAAAAAACTAAATCATCTTATTTTAATAATCGACAACTTACGAAATATTGGAACATCCGAAAAATATTTTAAAAATAACGCCAATGAAGTCGACTTTAGTTCAAATATGGATGATTGATTTATTAATGTACATATTTTCATTTCTTAATAATATGCTGACGAAATTTAAAAAAAAAAGCGATAAACGATGAAAAATCTTTTTCATCGTTCATCGCTGGATTGGATTTATGATCTGACAGCATTGATTTTAACCAATAGTATTCAATGTTTTGTGATTTCATTGTTCGTATCAGTGTTGGTTGGTGTTTGCATTTATGAGTATTCCCTTACCATTTATTGCTATTCACTGAATAAAACATTACAATAATTAAAAACAAGAAGCTTTTAAATATTAACCTAAAAACGACTAGTCTATATTGTAATAATTAAAAACATAAAACTACTAATCGGCGCTAATAGCTTCGAACAAAGCGCAGAAAGATTAGTTTAACAGATTTTAGAGTGGAGTGAGTGGTTTATATTTAGTGCTTTATGTAACAGAATATTAAAATGTCTACAAATGTCTAGAAATTAACCTAGAAATTCCCAGTCTGTACTAAAATAAT
>DWUI010000002.1:0-14481 GCA_018237165.1 Hypophylla argenissa | reverse complement strand
AGTTCCCCGTCCATTCTGAATGACAGAGCACTGTGTTCCACTGCCTCATACATGAGTGAAGGAAATTGCATAGAGTTTAGAGCGAATAGGTTTAGATTTATTATTATTATTATTATATTTCTTTCATTTCTCCTTTTCTACGCAAAGGGTACTACACCTCATTTTCACGGGCCAAAAGACCAAGCGATAGTGAGGGATATATTTGTGGGCGATTGTGTTCGTGTGTGTGCGTGTATGTGCATGTGTGTGCGCGTGTGTATATGTGTGTTTGTGTGTGCGTGTGTGTATGTGCTTTATGAGTATGTATTACTTCTCAAGCGACAAGAATTTGCGAACAATTCGACACGTATTTAATATAACTGCTTTTTGTATAAGAATATAGGTAAGAGGATGAATTTGAAGCATTTCAAGACTATTTTGTAGGGATTTAGGAATCACGCCTGTTGTAGAAACTAGAATAGGAATAGTTTGGACAGTATTGACTCTCCATTGGCTCTTTAACTCTATGGCTAGATCGGTATATTTAGTAATTTTTTCTGTATATGTGGTTTGAAGGTTATGTGTGTTTGGAACTGCAATATCAATCAGATAGACTGCTTTGTTAATTTTGTCATGTAGTACAATGTCTGGTCTATTAAAGTGGACTGTTTTATCGGTCAAAATAGTGCGGTCCCAATACAATTTGTGAGTTGAAGACTCTAAAATTATTTGGGGGTTGTATTTGTAATATGAAGTTCTATCTTTTATTAAGTTGTACTTGTATGCTAGATACTGATGAATGATAGCAGCTATCTGATCATGTCGATGTTTGTAATCTGTTTGTGTGATAGATCTGCAGGCTCCAGTTATGTGTTGTATAGTTTCAGGGTTGCTGTGACAATGGCGACAGAAATCATTTAGTACCGTCCCATCTCGTATAATGTACTTTTTGTAATTTCTAGTATCTATAACCTGGTCTTGGATCGCCATCATGAACCCCTCTGTTTCTGGGAACATTTCTCCTCGTTTTAACCAGGTGTTAGACGCAATTTTGTCCACATTTTTATTGATTATGTCGAGGCGATGTCTCCCGTGTAATGTTTTCTGTAGCCATAGATCTAGTTTTTGTTGTTTTTCGATGTTAGGTAAATTATAATTAGAATCTTTTAAGTTTAAGGGAGTGTACTTAAAATCCGCTTGCACTGTTGCGTTGTGAAGTGGAGAGGACTGTGATTTATTATAAAAAAATATCCTTAAGTTTGTTACAATTTTGTTATGTAAACTTTGTATATCAATAATTCCTCTGCCTCCTTCAGCACGTGGAAGAGTGAGTCGTTGTATGCAAGAACGTGGGTGGTGTTTCCTGTGTTTTGTCATAGTTGTATTAATCTTTCTTTGCAGATTTTTTAATTCTGTCTGAGACCAAGGGATAACACCGAACGAATAAGTTAGGATGGGGATTGCGTACGTGTTTATCGCTTTCGTAGTATTACGAGAGTTTAAGTGTGTATTAAATATTCTGTTCAATCTATCTTTAAATTTATATGTCAAAGTGATTTTTGTTTGCTTAAAGTGGATTTGTCGCGACTGCTGATATCCTAAATATTTATAGCCCTCGGTCTCATCTATTGAATCTAGCTGTTGTTGATCATCAAGAACGTAAGTATTCTTTTGTAATTTACCTTTCTGTACCGATTGTATTTTACATTTATCTATTCCGAACTCCATGTGAATATCTGAGGAAAATGTGTGAGTGATATCTATAAGTGTATCTATTTCTTCGAATGAACTACCAAACAGTTTAATGTCATCCATGTACATTAAATGTGACAATGTATAGGGACTTTGGGAATTTGATATAGTATAACCTTTGTTTGACTGATCGAGTAGGCTTGACAATGGATTAAGAGCAAGGCAAAACCATAGTGGACTCAGGGAGTCCCCCTGGAACATACCTCTTTGAATCTTTATGAAATCGGTTTGAATGAATTTTTTATCTACATTTAATTTAAGTCTTGTTGTCCAGTTAGTCATTGTATTTTTCAAAAAATTTATAAACGTTGGGTGAATTTTGTAGTGATTTAGGACGAATAATAACCAGCTATGTGGGACAGAGTCAAACGCTTTTTTGTAATCGATGTAGGCGGTGTAAATGTTTTTCTTCTGTTTAAGTGCATCGCTAGATACTATGGAATCTATTATTAGCTGTTCCTTACACCCTTGACTTAATTTGCGGCAGCCTTTTTGTGCTTCGTTTAAAATATTATGTTTATTTACATGTTTGTTAATTGAATCTGCCAGACACGAGGTAATTATTTTATATATGGTCTGCAGGCAGGTTATTGGCCGATATTTCGCAGGATTACATAAGTCTGTTTTATCTTTAGGAAGCATGTAAGTAGTACCTTCTGTAATATATTTGGGTAATTCTTCTGGTCGGGTAAGAAAGTTATTGATATGAGATAAAAGTAATGTATGTGTGCTAGTAAATTTCTTAAACCAAAAATTATGAATGTTGTCTGAACCGGTAGCTTTCCAATTATGTGTTTTTGCTATCACCTTTTGTAGAATATCTATATTTATTTGGTTAAACTCCATATCAGGTAATGTGTTAAGGTGTTCTTTTTCTATCCAGTTATTTTTCTTGTGTTCTACAGGGTTTGACCAAATGTTAGACCAAAATGTTTGTAGACTTTCAGGTGTAGGTGATCTATCTGCACTTGTATTATTATACTCTTTAGTTTTATTGAGTTCCCTATAAAATGCTTTCTCGTTGTTATTAAACAACATATTTTGAGATTTTCGAAGCATCGTTTTCTTATATCTGCGTATTCTGTTTGCCGTGACATTTAATTTTTGCTTAAGGGTGTCTAAAAAATGTACAAGATCCACATTATCGTTTTCGTGTCTCGAATGTGTTAAATATTCACGCATGATCTTCCTTATTTTCTTTTCTAGTGTAGTGCTCCGATTGCCATTTATATATTCCGTAAGTTGACCAATCTTACTTCTAAGCTTATTTATTTTTTCCTGTAGGCGTTTTAACCAGCTTGGTGTCTGTTGTATACGTAGGTTGTTATTTTCACTTTCAGATACTTTAGTGCCGTTTTGAATGACGGCAGTATAAGCCCCACAATATATTAAGGTATGTATTTTTTCAAAATTAGCTTCTGAACTTAAGACATCACATAGCAAATGAGAATTAATATAATTTACAATAGAAGAAAGTTTTTTTGATGATCTTTGTTTCGGTAAGTATGGCCTAGTTGTTGGGTTACTACCTGTGAACTTATCTATTGTTTCTAGGAATATTTTTTTTATTTGTTTCTTTGTGTCATTTGTTAGAATGGATTCTTGAAATGTTTCTTTGTTTTCATTTCTGTTACTCGGCTCATCTAATACTTGAAGTGATTTTTGATTCGGTTGATTTTCAATATTTGGATGCATACCCAGTATATTAGTCTCTACAGTGATACTATTTCTGTTCAACTCTATAGCTATTTCTGTTCGGATCTCTTGTAGCTTCTCATTTGAAATATATTTATTATTTATAATGAGCCGTCTCTGATCTGCTATTCTTTGAGCAGATACATGAGCTAAAACAGGGAATAGGGTTATAATTTCCTTATGCAATTGAGGTCGGTAAGCGGTGCAATCAGTTTCTAAATTTGTAAGTCTGTAATATATTCTTATTATTGCTTCATTAATTTCGTCGCTCCATTTGAGTCTATTGCAAACCTGAACATTATTAGGGTAAGGGACTGTTTGGGAACGGTCTTGTATTAAAATTTGTACTTCTTGACGGATATTGTTAATATCCTCTGATGACAAAATATTTCTTTGCATGATGGCTCGACGTTGGTCACCTATTCTTTGGCGCGCAACCTGCATATCCGGAAACTGTTCGCAAAATTGTTGATGTAATGTTGTAAGGTAATTTCTTGTGTTTGTTGTTTCGAGTTGGGTGATGATGAGATATGTACGTACGATGAAGAGGTTCATGTCTTTCGTCCATTTCTTACGCGTACGTTTAATCTTCTTGGCGGGTGCGGGATCATTAGCAAAGTTTGCTTCCTGCACAACATCCTCGAAGGGCACATGCGGTGATGAATGAATTGGATATGCGTTGATGGTTGATGATGATAATGACGATGGTTTTGGTAAAACAGTACATGAAGACGATGTGGAAGAAATAGAAGAGGAAGGGGAAGATGGTGGGAATGATAAATGATGACTTTCGGCTGTAGTATTTTGTTCGAGGGGAGCCCGCCTGTTCAGCCCCCCGTCGCCAACGGACCGTATGCTGCTACATCCAGCGTCGGCTCCAGATGCACCCCGGCGACCCCCGGGCAGCGACCGCAAGTTATATATACGTTTAGACATTACTGCATTTTAAGATTTTGGGGTCGTTAGTTGGGAAGGTACTTCTAAAGAACAAAAAGCCTGTTTAACTGGCATCATTTATTGTATCTCTTTCCCGTAAGCCCCCCCACCACGACAAGGTGACCCCTTGGGGGGGTTATTATTATTATTATTATATGTTTTTTTTTTTCTCGACACACAGTCGGTCGTTTTTGAAAAAGATACGGGCTTTGAACCAAGTACCTTGTTCGTGTGTGTTAGTGAGAAATGTTTTGTGTAGTGTTAGTTTGGGTAATGTATGGAATAATGGCATTCTGTGTGTCGTTATAAATGTCGAGTGGTGTGTGAGAGGTAAGTGTATGTGTTGTGTGGTGTGTATGGTTGTTTGCGGCAGATTGTGTAAGTGTTGAGAAGTGAATGCTGGGTGTCTGTGTAATTGTGTTAATTATACATTCTTGTGTATTTTGTGTAAGTGAGAGAGTAGTTGAATTTAAAAAACGGCGGACTATACCACATGTATCAAGAACTACTGATTTTTGTAGAGGTATATATGTGTTTTCGTGAAGCTCAAGTAATTTCAAGGAAGTTTTGAGTGTTTTTGGTATGACTGCTGTAGATGAGAGAATGATGGGGATGACTTTAACAGTTTCCTGATGCCACATTTGTTTAATTTCATCTGCAAGGGGTATATATTTTTGAACTTTTTCAGTGTGTTTTTGTCTTAAGTTTTGCGTATTGGGGATAGAAATGTCAATAAGGTATGTGGTCTTTAAGGATTTTAAGGTAAGTGTTATGTCAGGTCTGTTACTAAGAATGGTCCGGTCAGTTATAATGTCACGATTCCAGTATAATTTTGTTGCGCTGTTCTCTAAAACATCTTTTGGTTTGTATTTGTAATATGGGGTGTATGCATCTAGTAAGTTATATTTAAGTGCTAGTTGTTGGTGTATGTATTTGGCGACATTATCGTGACGGTGTGTATATTCTTTCTTGGCGAGTACACTGCAACCTCCGGTAATGTGGTCTATGGTTTCTGTAGTTTGATTGCAGAGTCTACATTTATCTGTATTAATTGTTTCTTTTAAAATATATTTAGCATAATTGCGAGTTTTAATAATTTGGTCTTGAATGGCTATGAGGAAACCTTCTGTTTCGCTAAATATATTTCCTTTCATGAGCCATGTGTGTGATGCGTTCTTGTCTATGTGGTCTTGTTCAATTTGATGTGGGTATTTGCCGTGTAGCGCTTTCTTCTTCCAGTTTTCTAATTGTTGGGCTTCTTTAGTTATTTTTAGTTTCGGGATAAATAGGCTATTATTTAATTGTAGAGGTGTTCCAGGATGGGGTAGGTTGACTATTGCATTATGTACGGAGCTTTCGTTAGCTTTTGTAAGGAAATAATTTCTTAAGTTGTCTATTTGAGTGTAGTGTAGGTCCCGGATGTCAATAAACCCTCGGCCTCCTAATTTTCTCTTGAGTGTGAATCTTTGTACCGATGAGTGGATGTGATGGATGTTGTGTTTATAGCTTGCCATCCTCGTAGCAGTGTTAAGTGCATGTAATTCGGTGTCAGTCCATTTAACGATTCCAAATGAATACGTTAATATTGGGATGGCATATGTGTTTATTGCTTTTACCTTGTTTCTAGCAGAAAGTTGTGTATTGAGTATTTTGTGTAGTCTCTGTTTATATTTACTCTTAAGTGTTTTTTTAACATCCGATTGATTTATTGAAGTGCTTTGATAATAGCCTAGGTATTTATATGTCTCTCTAGGCTCCATATTGTCAATTAGCCCTCTATGCTCTTCTAGATTGTATGGGTCGGTTTCTTTGTGTTGACCATTAACAATGCAGTTAACTTTACATTTATCTATCCCAAACGTCATTTTGATATCATTACTAAATTTTTCAGTCAGTCTAAGTAATTGGTCTAGTTGTTGTCTATTAGCTGCGAAAATTTTAATATCATCCATGTAAAGGAGATGTGTAAGTTTGGTGTCAGTCAGTCTATCTATCTTGTAACCATAGTCAGTCCCATTAAGAATTCTAGAAAGAGGATTAAGGGCTAGGCAGAACCATAGAGGGCTAAGTGAATCGCCTTGAAATATTCCGCGTGCTATTTTTATCGGCGTTGAACTGAGTGTTGTGTCTTTTGTCTTTAGATTTAATTTTGTAGTCCACTTTGACATTGCGTGTTGTAAAAAATTTATCGTGTTCTTATCGACTTTATATATTTTAAGTACATGTAGAAGCCATGAATGTGGTACACTATCGAATGCCTTTTGGTAATCTATGTATGAGTAATATAAGTTTCTGTGTCTGTGTTTGACTTGGTTATGTATTTCATTATCTATGACGAGTTGTTCTTTACTACCTCTTGAACCTTTGCAACAACCCTTCTGTTCTTCAGCTATGATTTTATATCTTGTGATGTGTTGATTGAGTTTATGGGCTAAAATGGATGTTAATAGTTTATAAATAGTAGGAAGACAAGTAATAGGTCTGTATTTCATGGGGTTAGCTGTGTCGTTGTCTTTTGGTTTTAGGTATGTGACACCTTGAGTGAGGAAGACGGGCATTTTATGTGGATTTCCAATAAGGTCGTTTAATGTAATTGCAATGTGCTTATGGGTTGCAGTGAAGTACTTTAACCAGTAGTTTTGGATTTTATCGAGTCCTGGTGCTTTCCAATTTAAGGTTCTTCTTAGCGATTGTGTCACATCATCTTCGTCTATTACTATGTCCGTCATTGGAGTTATTGAGTTCATTTCCTGTTCTTCTATTTCAGTCCAAGTTGAGAGTACATTGTGTTGTACAGGCTTAGACCACAGACTTTCCCAGTAGGTTTGGATAGCGGCTATATCAGGGGGTTCTGTAACTATAATATTTTCGGCTGTAAGTTTTTGATAGAATAGTTTTTGATTAGAGTTAAATAAATTATTGTCTGATTTTCTTTGATTACTTATTTTATAACGTCGCAAACGCTTACAGTATGCTTGTAATTTTTGTTTACTATTATCTAACTGATTTACAACTTCATCCATACTTCTGTTGTCTGGGTTAACCTTGTGTTGTTTATTTTGTGTAAGGTTACCCTTTACATACTGTGTCAGTTGTCCTATTATTTTTCTTAAATTTATAATTTTATTTTCTAGCCGGATTTCCCAGTATGATTTTGTCTGTTTATTTATTGTATTTCTACTTGAAGAGATTGAATTATTATTTGGTTTTGTTATGGGTTTAGCGTGTAATGTTGTAACAGTTATTGCTGCACAATATATAATTTCATGGATCTCTTCTAAACTAAAACTATCCTTGATATTAAGATGTTTGTATATAATATCATTGACTGTATTGACAGTTTTAATAGTATGTCTCGAAGTTCGAAGTTTTGGGATGGATGGTCTTAAGGTCGGATCTGTCCCTTTATATTTTATGAGCGTTTCTATGAAAGCGTCTTCAATTTTTTCATAGTTAGGTAAATCCACATTTGTATCGTTTAGTATTTGACTGTCTAGAGTTTGTATGTGTTCGTCGTTTGTTAATGTTTGAGGTGTCTGTGTCATTGTATTAGTTTGTGTTGTATGGATATCTGATATGTTTGGTAAGTTGTTTTGTTCAGTGTGTCTAAATAGTGTATGTGTAAATGTTTGTTGGGTGTTATTTATGGGCGCATTTCTTGTACATAAGAGTTCTAAATTGGAGTTGTCAAGCTGGTGGTTGGATTCATTTGTGTTTGTGGTTAGTTGTGAAACTAGCTGTTTTATATGCTCTCTTTCTGTTGCAGGTATTCTGTTGTTTTTGTGTATAACTCGAATTTGGTCTGCTAGTCGCTGTTCTGATAAATGTCTTAATTCTGGAAATGTTTCCATAAATTTTGTGTGTAATAACGATCTGTAAGCTGTAAGGTCCGTTTCGCAATGTGTGACTATGTAGTAGCAACGCAGTAGTTCTTTGTTAATATTATCAGTCCACTTCATTCGTTGTCTACTTTTTCCAGCTAGGGTGGTTACAGGTAACAAATCCTGTAAAGCACTTCTTGCTGTTGTGTTATTGTTAAGTGTTAATGGGTGTGTGTTATGATCTACGCGGTTATTTCGATTATTTAATATAATGCGCGCAGGGTTTGTGTTGTCAAGTGTGGGTACGGGAGATGATGCAAGTGCTTCCTGTACAACATCGCTTGACAAAGATGATGTGGTGTTTGAAGATGATGATGAGTTGTGAAAGCGATATGAATTAGGTGATGTGTTGGGTGACGAGAATAGACTTTGTGTAGATGATATGGGTGATGTAAGATGTGTATTGTTGTGTGGTGATGTATTATTATTATTATAATTTACTGCAACAGTTCCAGACTGGGCAGGTTGAAGCGATACGTTGCCCCCCCCAGAATACGTGGGGCAGCCCGAGCTGGAAGGCTCAGGGCGGGATTCTCCTTCGCAGGTACCCGCCTGGGGTATAATTCTGTTTCTTAGGCGCATCGCATTTTTTGGTGCACTATTGCTCCGTTGGTCATTGGTGAGTAAATAGCTAAAAGCTGCCAATGTCCGCCCTTCGCGTGGCAACAGATGTTCGTGCCGGACGAGGAGTTAGATTTGTGAGGGGCTTATTATTATTATTATTATTATTATTATTATTGTTTAAATTCAATTATTTTTCTCCTCTTTGTTAAAGAAGGGGGTTCTTGTGTAACCTCACTTTCACGGACTTTTGGCCAAGCGGAAGCGAGGAAGTGGTTGTGTGTGGGAGTGTGTATGTGTGAACGTGTGTATATTTGTGTATGTGCATGTTTCTATATATGTGTGTGTGTAAGTATGTGTGGGTGTAAGTGTGTAAAAATTGCTAACTATGTAGTGATAAAAATTTACGGACTATTCTACAGGTATTTAAGATAACTGCTTTTTGCATGAGAATGTATGTTAGTGGATGTATTTCTAATAATTTAAGACTGTTGTGCAACGACCTAGGTATAACACCTGTTGTTGAAATTATAATGGGGACAGTTTTAACTGTGTTTACTTGCCATTGGCTTTTTAGTTCAATAGCAAGATCAGTATACTTTGTTATCTTTTCTGAGAAAGTAGATTGGAGATTGTGCGTATTAGGAACTGCAATGTCCACCAGATATACTATTTTATTAGTTTTGTCTAGGAGTGTTATATCTGGTCTATTAAAATGGATAGTTTTGTCTGTTAAAATTGTTCGGTCCCAATATAATTTGTGTGTAGATGATTCTAAAATTATTTCAGGTGCATATTTATAGTATGTGGTTTTTTCTTTTATCAAATTAAATTTAGAAGCTAAATATTGGTGGATTATTGCAGCTACTTGATCATGCCTATGCTTATAATCAGTTTGGGTAATAGATTTGCAAGCTCCCGTAATGTGTTGAATTGTTTCCGAATTACTATGGCAGTGGCGGCAGAAGTCATTTTGTAAATTCCGGTCGTGTATTATGTGTTTCCTGTAATTCTTGGTGTCAACGACCTGATCCTGTATGGCCATCATGAATCCCTCTGTTTCAGGAAACAGTTCTCCCCGTTTTAACCAAGCATTGGACGCAGCTTTGTCCACGTTGTCATTGGTTAAATCGTGGCGATGTCGTCCGTGTAATGATTTTTGTGACCAGGAATCTAGCTTTTGCTGCTTTTCAGTTATGGAGATATTAACAGTGGTATCTTTTAAGTTTAATGGTGTAAGCTTGTTGTCGGCCAGCACTATGGAACTATGAAGTTCAGAGTCTTGTGACTTATTGTAAAAAAATGACCTCAGATTTCTAACAATTTTATTATGTAGATTTTGTATGTCAATTAAACCTCTGCCTCCTTCAATGCGTGGAAGAATTAGCCTTTGGATGCAAGAACGTGGGTGGTGTTTACGATGATAAGTCATTGTCGTATTTATTTTTCGTTGCAAATTTTTTAGCTCTGTTTGTGACCAGGGAATGATTCCAAAAGAATACGTCAATACAGGAATTGCATAAGTGTTAATTGCTTTTACAGTATAACGGGAGTTAAGATGGGTGTAAAGTATTTTATTAAGTCTATCTATAAATTTTTTTCTCAGGGTAATTTTAGTTTGCTTAGAGTGAATTTGCCGCGATTGTTGGTATCCTAAATACTTATAACCTTCCTTCTCATCAACAGGGTCTATATGTTGAAGGTTATCGAGAACATAAGTGTTTACTTGAAGTTTACCTTCCTGAACCGATTGTATCTTACACTTTTCAATGCCAAACTCCATACAAATGTCTGAAGAAAATTTTTGTGTGATGTCAATAAGTGTCTCTATATCTGTATATGAACTTCCAAATAGTTTGATGTCATCCATATACATTAAGTGAGTAACAGTTGATAAATTGTGTCCGGTTGAAAGATTATAGCCTTTATTTGATTTCCTCAGGAGGTTTGACAGTGGATTAAGTGCAAGACAAAACCAGAGTGGACTTAAAGAGTCTCCCTGAAATATCCCTCTCCGAATCTTTATAGGATTTGTCTGTATGGATTCATTGTTAACGCATAACATCAATTTTGTAGACCAGTTCGCCATAGTATTTTCCAAAAAATTTATTATTGTTGGGTTTATTTTGTAGTGCTTCAAGATGTAGAGTAACCAGCTATGTGGAACAGAATCGAACGCTTTTTTATAGTCTATATATACTGTGTAGATGCTCTTTTTGTGTTTAATCGCTTGTTTAGAAGTTATAGAGTCTATAATCAATTGTTCTTTGCATCCTTGGCTAAATTTGCGACAGCCTTTTTGTTCTTCTGCTAAGATATTATTAGTATTTATATGTTTATAAATTATATCAGTAAGGCAAGCAGTAATGATTTTGTAAATGGTCTGAAGGCAGGTGATAGGTCGATACTTTGCCGGGTTAGTTAAATCTGTTTTATCTTTCGGTAACATATAAGTAGTACCTTGAGTAATGTACTTCGGTAGTTGTTCAGGCCTAAGTAAGAAGTAATTGATATGTTTAGCAAGCAAAGAATGTGTATAAGTAAACTTTTTATACCAGTAGTTATGTATCTTATCCGATCCGGTAGCTTTCCAATTATGTGTGTTTTGTATGACTCTTTGTAGGATATTTATAGTTATCTCATTAAACACCATATCTGATAGTCCTGATAAATCTTCTCCTTCTATCCAGCTACTAGTTTTGTGATCTACTGGATTAGACCATATACTGGACCAAAAATCTTCTAAATCTTCAGGCGTGGGTGATGCATGTGAATCAATTGAGGTGTTAGTGTTATGTTCATTAATTTGCCTGTAAAAACGTTTTTCATTACTATGAAACAGCTTATTTTGTGTTTTTCTAAGTGTCGTTTTTTTATATCGACGTATCCTATTAGCAGTTACATTTAGTTTCTGTTTAAGTGTGTCTAAGTAATGAGAAAGGTTTCTATTATCATTTTCATGTCGTGAATGTACTGTGTATTGACGTTTTATGTATTGTATTTTCTTTTCTAATGCCATGCTTCTATTACCATCTATGTAAGCTATAAGTTGAGCAATTTGACTTCTCAGTTTATTTACTTTATCTTGGAGTCGTTTCAGCCATTGTGGCGTGTGCTGTGTGTGTTGCTTTTTATCCGTTGTTTCAAAAACTCGGCTACCATTTTGAATAGCAGCAGTGTAAGCACCGCAATATATAGATAGTTGTAATGAATCAAAATCAGTTTCAGAGGTTAAGATTTCCGGAAGTAAGTGAGAATTAATATAGTCAACTGTAGCAGCAAGTTTCTTAGTTAATTTTTGTTTTGGTAGATAAGGTCTGTCTGTTGGGTCACTGTTTTTAAATTTATCGACTGTCTGTAAGAATTGATCTTTTATTTCTTGTTTTGCGTCCCTTGATAGCGTGGATGTATGTGTACTAAGTGTTGTATGTTCTTCTTCATTTTCTAATATTAGAGAATTGGCTATTCTTACAGAATTATTATCTTGTGTGTTGTTAGCTACTGCGATATTAGTTTCTAATTGGACTTCTTCAGTATTCTCAATGTCGTTATTTTCAATTAACTCAGTAGCTACATCTGCACGAATTTCTTGTAGTTTAGCGGCAGGGAAATAATTGTTGTTTATAATTATTCTCCTCTGATCAGCAATTCTTTGGACTGAGACGTGAGCTAATTGAGGGAATTTAGTGATGATTTCTCTGTGTAATAGAGGACGGTAAGCTGTGCAATCGGTTTCTAATTTTGTAATTCTGTAATATATTTTTAATATGGTTTCATTTATTTCTTCACTCCATTTAAGTCGTTGAGACGTATAAATCAATTCCTGAGACTTTGATGTATGTGTTGTAGAATGTGGATGATTTTGTAATGAGATTTGTACTTCATGTTTAATGTCGTTAATCTCTTGTATCGATAGCAAGCTTCTTCGCATAATGGCTCTGCGTTGATCACCAATCCTTTGACGAGAAACTTGCATATCCGAAAACTGTTCACAAAACTGTTGGTGTAGTGATGAGAGATAGTTTCTTGTGTTTCTTGTTTCTAAGTGTGTAATAATGAGGTATGTGCGGACAATAAAAATGTTCATATCTTTAGTCCATTTCTTACGCGCACGTTGTACCTTCTCAGCGGGTGCAGGCTCATTAGCAGAAATAGCCTCCTGCACAACATCTTCGAAGGAATTATGAGATGATATATGAATTGGGTTTGATTTGATAGATGATGATGGTGATGATAACGAACGACGTGGATCAATATATGAAGGTGGCGAAGAAGGAACAGAAGAAAATAAGGAAGATGGTGGTGATGATGAGTGATGATTTTCGGCTGTAGTATACTGTTCGAGGGGAGCCCGCCTGTTCAGCCCCCCATCGCCAACGGACCGTATACTGCTACATCCAGCGTCGGCTCCAGATGCACCCCGGCGAACCCCGGGCAGCGACCGCAAATTATAAACTCGTTGATACATTATGCCATATTTAAGGTTTTGGGATCGTTAGTTGGGAAGGTAATTAAGTCCTTGTAAGGAATTGAAAGCCTGGTTGAACTGGCATAATTTATTGTGTCCATTTCCCGTAAGCCCCCCCACCACGACAAGGTGATCCCTTGGGGGGGTTATTATTATTATTATTATAAGTTACACCTTGCCACCTATCTTACTATGTATAATATTGGGTGCGTTGGTTGCACCCCTGCTTATCTAATCCGCGATAAAGAGCGAGATATTATTACTGAAATTAGTGTTTTGCGAGTGTTCGTACTATATATCGATATCGATACAGTTGATAATATTGCCTCTTCTGTACATTCGCACTTGAAAGTATTAAGGCCACCACTTCCGCTATTCAAAATGTTGTTAATTTTTAATAAATCTAATATTATATAATATTAATATATAATGATAATAAAAATAAAAAAATAATTAATTAATATCATATTTCAACTGAAAATAAAGGTTTAGTATTTAAAAATTATATTTTACTGTATAAATTTTAAATTTCCAGAAAAACGCTTCAGAATCTCATGGCGTTGCATGACGTTACGCTTGTGTTTAAAAGTTTCTCTTAAAAATGAGCAAATATTTAATTTTACTAGTCAATGTAGGTCGCAATCGTGACGTCAATCGGTTTGATTGACGTTTACGTAACATGGCGGATACTAGTATTTTATAGTTTTATTTTATCAAAACAATTATTAATCAAGTTATTAATAAGAAGCGATAAATAAATGTTTATTAAAATATTATAGATAAGGAAGTGCGCATATACTCCTATCAAAACGATGAATTTGCTATATACTATTTAAAGAAGAAATAATTATACAAAATTATATGCGATATCCTGTTCAAAATCTCGTTATTTCGATATTTACTAGTTTTAGTTACTATTTAGTAGTTCAAAATATCGATATAACGATATTTTTAATATCATATCGGTGTTTAACCGATATCTATAATTATCACCACTAAAGGGGACCTTACAAAAAATAGTAGATTTACACACAAAGTAATCATACTGAAACGATTTTCCGATTAATTGTATCAATCGCCAAATCGTCTCTTTGGTCAAGCAGTATCAGTATCAGTTATAAATGCACGTTTTAGGTTCGATTCTCAGGTTGGGCAATTAATCGAATTGTATTAATCGCTAAATCATCTCTTTGGTCAAGCAGTATCAGT
>DWUI010000001.1:0-15343 GCA_018237165.1 Hypophylla argenissa | reverse complement strand
ATAACTAAAAGAGCTCAGATTCCTTTTAGTTCTTGATTACCAGCTGCTATAGCAGCTCCTACACCTGTTTCTGCTTTGGTTCATTCATCTACTTTAGTTACTGCTGGAGTTTATTTATTAGTTCGATTTAATGAATTATTAATAGAAAGTTTTTTTATTAAAATTTTAATATTATTATCAGGTTTGACTATATTAATAGCTGGAATTTCAGCTAATTATGAATTTGATTTAAAAAAAATTATTGCTCTATCAACATTAAGACAGTTGGGATTAATAATAAGAATTTTAAGTATAGGATATAAAGATTTAGCTTTTTTCCATTTGTTAACTCATGCAATATTTAAAGCTTTATTATTTATATGTGCGGGTATAATTATTCATTTTATGAATAATAATCAAGATATTCGTTATATGGGGGGGATTAGGTTTTATGTTCCTTTAACTAGATTGTGTATAAATATATCTAATATAGCTTTATGTGGTATTCCATTTTTAGCGGGGTTTTATTCTAAAGATTTAATTTTAGAGATAGTAAGAATAAATAATTTAAATATGTTAATTTATTATTTATATTATATTTCTACTGGAATAACTATATTTTATACTTTACGTTTATTGATGTATTTAATGATTAATGATTTAAATTTATTAAGAATTTATAATTTATATGATGAAGATTATATTATATTAAAAAGAATATTATTATTATTATTTATAAGATTAATTTCTGGCAGAATATTAAGATGATTAATTTATAAATATCCTTATATAATTTATTTACCTTTTAATATAAAAATAATAGTATTATATGTTATATTATTAGGAATATTTTTAGGGATTTTAATTAGAAGAATAAATATTAATAGAATTAATAAATATTTAAATATATATCAGTTAAGATTTTTTTTATCTTTAATATGATTTATACCTAGATTGTCAACTTATGGAGTTAGATATAATTTTTTAATTTTTGGGCGAAATTTAATTAAAAATATGGACATAGGTTGAAGGGAATTATATAGGGGAATAGGGATATATAAAATTATTAAAAATTATTCTTCTATATATTATTTATATCAAATAAATAATTTAAAAATATATTTATTTAGATTTGTATTATGAATAATAATTATATTTTTAATTATATTAATTTATTTAAATAGCTTAAAATTAGAGTTTAATATTGAAGATATTAAGGTGATAAATATATCTTTAAATATATATATATATATATATATATATATATATTTATAAAAAAAAATAATTTTATTTTTACAATGAAAATGTAATGTTTTATTAATAAACTATATAAATAAAAGAAAGAAATATTAATGAATTAAATCACTATAAATTAAGTTAGAAGCTTAATTATTTATATTTCTAATAAAATATGGAAGCATTAATTGGAATTTTATTCATTAATTTCATTAACAGTGAAATACCTCTATTTTGGTTTCAATTAAAAAAATAATAATTAATTATAAATAAGGAGTAATTAACTCTTTCTTTTAAGTCGAAATTAAATGCAAATAATTGCTTCATATTTAAGATAAATTAATTTGTAATAATTTTTGATTGCAAATCAAATGTTTTAATTAAACTAAAATCCTTAAATTAGTTAATTAATTCAATTAAGTATATTTTGGTTTCATTCATGGTATAATCCAATTAAAAGTATAGTAATAAAAAAAAATCTAATTTTAATTCAAGTGAAAAAGTTAGTTATTTTGAATAAAGGAATTATAGGAAAAATTAAGGCAATTTCTACGTCAAAAATTAAAAAAATTATTGTAATTAAAAAAAAATGTAAAGAAAATGGAATTCGAGCCAAAGATATAGGATCAAATCCACATTCGAATGGTGAGCATTTTTCTCGGTCTAAGGAAGATTTTTTAGAAATAATAAATGCTAAAATTATAATTAAAGAGGAAATTAATAAAAATAATAAAGACAATAAAAATAATAAAGTAATTATTTATATTAAAATTATTAAACTTTTTGATTGGAAATCAAATATACTAAATATATTATATAAATATGAATTATTTACCTCATCAATAAATAGAAATATATAAAAATAATCATACAACATCAACAAAATGTCAATATCATGCTGCTGCTTCAAATCCAAAATGGTGATTTATTGAAAAATGATTATTAATGTGACGAATATAGCAAATTAATAAGAAAGTTGTTCCGATAATAACATGTAAACCATGAAATCCGGTTGCTATAAAAAAGGTTGAGCCATAAATTCTATCTGCAATAGTAAATGGGGCTTCAATATATTCATATGATTGAAGGATGGTAAAATAAATACCTAATAAAATAGTAATGAATAGTCTTTGTGAAGTTTGGGTGAAATTATTTTCTATTAAGGCATGATGTGCTCAAGTTACAGTTATTCCGGAGGTAATTAAAATAATAGTATTTAGTAAAGGAATTTGAAATGGATTAAAGGGGGTAATATTAGAGGGAGGTCAAATTGATCCAATTTCAATATTAGGGGATAAACTTCTATGGAAAAATGCTCAGAAAAATGAAATAAAAAAAAATACTTCGGAGATAATAAAAAGAATTATTCCTCAGCGCAACCCTAAGGAAACAAAAGAAGTATGAAAACCTTGTAAAGTTCTTTCTCGACAAATATCTCGTCATCATTGAAATATAGATAAAATAATAATGATATATCCAATTAATAATAAATTATTATTAAAATTGTGAAATCATTTAATTATTCCAGTAACTAAGGTTATGGTTCCAATGGCTCTTGTTAAAGGTCAAGGTCTTTGAGTAACTAGATGATAGGGATGATTATAATTTATGGACATTAGTTAAATTACTTCCCTAGAATAAAGTGTACTTAAAACAGTAATGACATAAGCTTGAATAATTGCAACAGCTGATTCTAATATTAAAAGTAAAATTTGAATTAAAATTAATAAAATTAGTAAATAGTTAGAAATATTATTTCTTCTACTTCTTAGTAAAGTTAATAATAAATGACCAGCAATTATATTAGCTGTTAATCGTACAGCTAGGGTTCCTGGACGAATAATATTACTAATAGTTTCAATTAAAACTATAAAGGGTATAAGAATAGGAGGAGTTCCTTGAGGAATTAAATGAATAAATATGTGTTGAGTGTTATTTATTCATCCAAAAATTATAAATCTAAGTCAAAAAGATAAAGATAATGATAAGGATATGTTTAAATGACTAGTACTAGTAAAAATGTATGGGAATAATCCTAAAAAATTATTAAATAAAATAAATGAAAATAAGGAAATAAAAATGAATGTAGATCCATTATTATAATTATTGTTACCCAATAAATTTTTAAATTCTTTGTGGAGATAGGTAATAATAGAATTTCAAAAAATAAAATGACGATTAGGTAAGAATCAAAATGAGTAAGGTAAAAAAAAAATTCCAATAAGTGTTCTTATTCAGTTAAGGGATAAATTAAGTAAGTTAGTAGAGGGGTCAAAAATAGAAAATAAATTATTTATCATTTTCAGAAAAAATTTTTATTTTTTTTAAAAGAAGATATGTAATAAATATTTTTATTATTATAATTAAAAATATAGTAATTTAAAATATTGAAAATAATAAACGTTAAAATAAAAAAAAAAAAAGAAAAAATTCAATTAATAGGTATTATCTGAGGAATAAAAGAATATTACATACAGTAATAATTTAAATTTGACATATTTAAGTTATAAATTAACTAATTCTTTGGTCATTAGAAGTAATTGCTAATTTACTATGAAGTGGTTTAAGAGACCAATACTTGCTTTCAGTCATCTAATGAAGAATAATTATTAATTCAATTAATAAAGTTTTTAATTGAAATTCTTTCAATTACGATAGGTATAAATCTATGATTAGCTCCGCAAATTTCTGAACATTGACCAAAGAAAATACCTGGACGATTAATAAAAAATCTTGATTGATTAAGACGCCCAGGATTGGCATCTACTTTAATCCCTAAGGATGGGATAGTTCAAGAGTGAATAACATCAGTGGCAGTAATTAAAATTCGAATTTGATTTTTTATAGGTAAAATAATTCGATTATCAACATCTAATAATCGAAAATTATTTATATTATCGTATTGAATTATGTAAGAGTCAAATTCAATATTTTTGAAATCAGAATATTCATAACTTCAATATCATTGATGACCAATTGATTTAATTGTAATTAAAGGGTTATTTGTTTCATCTAGTAAATATAATAAGCGTAAAGATGGTAAAGCAATAAAAATTAATGTAATAGCAGGTAAAATTGTTCAAATTATTTCAATTAATTGATTTTCTAGTAAAAATCGATTAATAAATTTATTAAAAAATAAAGTTAAAGTAATATAAGAAACTAAAATAGTAATAATAATTAAAATAATTAAAGTATGATCATGGAAAAAGATAATTTGTTCTATTAAAGGAGAGGCTCCATTTTGATAATTAAAGTTTGATCAAGTTGCCATTACTAAAAAAAGGATAATCCTTTATAAATGGGGTTTAAATCCATTACATATAATCTGCCATATTAGAAATTACTTAAAATAGGAAGTTCATTATAAGAATGTTCAGCTGGCGGTAAATTTTGGTATCATTCGATTGAAGAGGATATATTTAGTGAAAATAAAATTAATCGTTGATTAATAAAAGATTCTCAAATAATTAATATTATTATTAACATTGAAATTAAAGAAATATAAGATCCTAAAGATGAAATAATATTTCATGATATGAATCTATCTGGATAATCAGAATAACGACGAGGTATTCCGGCTAGTCCTAAAAAATGTTGTGGAAAAAATGTTAAATTAACTCCAATAAATATTGAAATAAATTGAATTTTTAGTAAGAAGGAATTTATTGAAAGACCTGTAAAAAGTGGGTATCAATGAATAAAACCCCCAAAAATAGCAAATACTGCCCCTATAGAAAGTACATAATGAAAATGAGCCACTACATAATAAGTATCGTGAAGAGTAATATCAATAGATGAATTTGCTAATACTACTCCTGTTAATCCCCCAACAGTGAATAAAAATACAAATCCTAATCTTCATAATATAGGAGGGTTAAAATTAATTTGAGTTCCATGAAGAGTAGCTAATCAACTAAAAATTTTAATTCCTGTGGGGACAGCAATAATTATAGTTGCTGATGTAAAATAAGCTCGGGTATCAATATCTATTCCAATAGTAAATATATGATGTGCTCAAACAATAAATCCTAATAATCCAATTGCTATTATAGCGTAAATTATACCTAAGGATCCGAATGTTTCTTTTTTTCCTCTTTCTTGGGAAATAATATGAGAAATAATACCAAATCCGGGGAGAATTAAAATATAAACTTCTGGATGGCCAAAAAATCAGAATAAATGTTGATATAAAATTGGATCTCCTCCCCCTGCTGGGTCAAAAAAAGATGTATTTAAATTTCGATCTGTGAGGAGTATAGTAATAGCACCAGCTAATACAGGAAGTGATAGAAGGAGAAGTAAAGCAGTAATTCCGACAGATCAAATGAATAGGGGTATTTGATCGAAAGATAAATTATTGATTCGTATATTAATAATAGTGGTAATAAAATTAATAGCGCCTAAGATAGAAGAAATTCCCGCTAAATGCAGAGAAAAGATAGCTAAGTCGACAGAAGATCCTCTATGAGCGATATTAGATGAAAGTGGGGGGTACACCGTTCATCCTGTTCCTGCTCCATTTTCTACAATTCTTCTAGAAATTAAGAGAAATAATGATGGGGGTAGTAATCAAAATCTTATATTATTTATTCGAGGGAAAGCTATATCTGGGGCCCCTAATATTAAAGGCACTAATCAATTACCAAACCCTCCAATTATAATAGGTATAACTATAAAAAAAATTATGATAAAAGCATGAGCTGTGACAATAGTGTTATAGATTTGATCGTCTCCGATTAAAGATCCAGGAGTTCCTAATTCTATACGAATTAATAATCTAAGAGAAGTTCCTACTATTCCAGCTCAAATTCCAAAAATAAAATATAATGTTCCAATATCTTTATGATTAGTAGAGAAAAATCATTTTCGCTAATAAATAAAATGGCTGAGTTTAAGCGATAAATTGTAAATTTATTTACGAGAAATTATTCTTTTTTATTATAAGAATGTCTTATATTCAACAATGATATAAAATTGCAAATTTTAAGGAGTATAGTTAATACTAAGGCTTAAAGAAAAAATCTTTATATATAATTTTGAAGATTATTAGTTTAAATTAACTTAAAACCTTATAAAAAAAATAAAGTTCTAATAATTATGCCTACCAAAGAAATTAAATTAAATATATTAATAAAAATTATTATTTTATTTTTAATAAATATTTTAAATCATTTAAATTTAAAATTAAAAAATAATATAGAAGAGTATAGAATTCGTGTATATAAAAATAATATAATTAATCTTATTATAATAAAAATAAATGAAATAAGATAAAATTTATTATTTATTATAAAATTAATAATAATTCATTTAGGGAAAAATCCTAAAAAGGGGGGTAATCCCCCTAAAGAAAAGAAATTAATTAAAATAGATAATTTAATATAAAAATTTATATTAAAATTATAAATTTGATTGAGAAAAAATAAGTTTAAAAAAAAAAATAAAAAACATGTTATTCTAATGAGAAATGAATATATAATAAAATATATAATTCATAAATTTTCTCTGATTATTAAAGCTGAAAGTATTCAACCTAAGTTATTAATTGATGAAAATGCTATTAGTTTTCGTAAGGAAGTTTGGTTAATACCTCCTAAAGATCCGATAATTACATTTAAAATTATAATTAATAATATAAAATTTAAATTAAAATAATAAGAAAGTAAAATTATGGGGGAAATTTTTTGTCAAGTTATTAAAATAAAACAATTTAATCATGATAATCCTTCTATAATATTAGGAAATCAGAAATGAAATGGTACAGATCCTATTTTTAAATATAAAGAAGAATTAATTAAGATTCTAATAAGTTGATTAATTTCAAAATTTTTTAAAAAAATTATTTTTAGTAAAATAGTAAATAAAAAGTTAATGGAAGCGATTGATTGAGTTAAAAAATATTTTAATGATGCTTCAGAATTAAATAAATTATTAGAGTTTGAGATAAGGGGGATAAAACTTAATAAATTAATTTCTAGACCAATTCAACATCCTAATCAGGAGTTAGAAGAAATAGAAATTAAGGTACTGAAAAATAAAGTAAAAAAAAAGAATATTTTATTAGAATTGAGAAAAAAATAAATACAAAATAAATATTATAACTAATTTAAATAAATTAAAATTTATTAAATAAAATAATTTATATTTTGGTGTATGATGCACAATAATTTTTGATATTATTAGATATAGTTAAATTCTATAAAATATAATAAAGGTAAAAAATTACATTAATTATTCTATCAGAATAGTCCTTTTATCAGGCACTTTATTTTTAAAAAAAAGGGTATTCCTTTATATTTGAGGTATGAGCCCAAAAGCTTAATTTAGCTTATTTTTAATTCTTTTTTATAATAAAATTATTAGAAATGGTTTATATATATATATATATATATTAAAATTTTAATTAATTAATAAATTAATAATAAATAAATTATTTAATTTATTATTAATATAAATAATATATTAAATTTAATTTATATATATATATATATATTAATTTATTTTTATTTAATTAGAATATAAACTAATTTATTATTCATATTGTTTTTAATATAAATATTATAAGAAAAATAAGAAAGATTATTAATTTTTTAATATATATATTAAATTTAATATATAAAAAAAAAAAAAAAAAATCTATAAATAAAATTTATAATATAAATAAATTTTTTATGGTTTTTAAATTTAATTTAAATTTATTTTACATATAAATTTTAGTGTTAATTATTGTTTATTTTGATAATAATTAATTATAATAGTAGTAATTAAATTTAAAAATTTAAGAAATTAAGATTTAGTAATATAAAAATTAATAACTAATTTTGTGCCAGCAGTTGCGGTTATACATATAATTAAATTAAATTTTTTCAGTATTTAATATATAATAAAAAATTTAAATTAAATTTAAAATTATAAAGTGAAATTTTAATTTTATAAAAAATTATATTTAAAATTATAAATTAATAAATTTAATAATAAACTAGGATTAGATACCCTATTATAAAATTTTAAATTAATAATACTAAAATAGTAAATAATAATTTATTGAAACTTAAATAATTTGGCGGTATTTTAGTTCATTTAGAGGAATCTGTTTAATAATTGATAATCCACGAATAAATTTACTTAATTTAAAATTTTATATATCGTTGTTAAAAAAATATTTTTTAATAAAAATAATATTTAAAATTTTTAAAATAAAATTAGTTCAAATCAAGATGTAGATTATAATTAAGAATAAAATGGATTACAATGAATATATTTATATGGGTTTTTTATTGTAAAATAAAAATGAAAGTGGATTTAAATGTAATTTTATTTAATTTGATAAAATGATTAAAAATTAAAATATGTACATATTGCCCGTCACTTTCATTTGAAAATTGAAATAAGTCGTAACAAAGTAGAGGTACTGGAAAGTGTTTCTAGAATGAACAAATTAGAGCTTGTTAAGTATTTCATTTACATTGAAAGGAAATTAAAATAATTAATTAATTTGAAATTTAAAAATTAAAAAATAAAAAATAATAAAAATAATTTTAGTATAAAATAATATATTTAAGGGGGTTAAAGTATTATTGTAGAAAAAATTAAATTTTTTATAGAAAATTAGTATTGTAAAAGAAATTTGAAATATGTTAAAAATAAATTTTTTAAAAGTAAATTTTAATGTTGTATCTTGTGTATCAGAGTTTATTAAAAAAATTATATGGATAAGTAAATTTCGAATTTAAAAGAGATAATTAATTAAAAAAATTAATGTAAAATAATTATTTTAAATAATTAATTTGAAATGAAATGTTATTCGTTTTTAAAAATATCTAATTATTTTAGAAAAAAATTTAATTTTAAAATTAAATTTAATTATTATTAATTAGTTAATAATAATAATTAAATTTAATTTAAATATTTTAAGGGATAAGCTTTAAATTAAAATTTTATAATTTAATAATTAATTTAATTTAAAATTTATAAAATTTAAATTGTTTAAAAATTAAAATTTATTATAAATTATTTTAAATAAGAAAAAATTTAATAAAAATTTAATTTTATATAAAATAAAAATTATTAATAAAAGTTAATTTAATATAATGATAAAATTAGTATAATAATTTAAATATAAAATATAATTAATAAAAATTAATTAAAAGGAATTCGGCAAAATTGAATATTCACCTGTTTATCAAAAACATGTCTTTTTGAAAATAATTTAAAGTCAAATCTGCCCACTGATGAAAATTAAAGGGCTGCAGTATATTGACTGTACAAAGGTAGCATAATCATTAGTCTTTTAATTGAAGACTTGTATGAAAGATTTAATGAAATATTAACTGTCTCTTAATTAAAGTTAAAATTTAATTTTTTAGTTAAAAAGCTAAAATGAATTAAAAAGACGAGAAGACCCTATAGAGTTTAATAATTATTATATTTAAATTTATTATATGTAATTTTTAAAATTTAAATACGAAAATTATTTTATTGGGGTGATAAAAAAATTTAAAAAACTTTTTTTTTATATTTAACATATATAAGTGAAAAAATGATCCATAAATAATGATTAAAAGAAAAAATTACCTTAGGGATAACAGCGTAATATTTTTTTTTAGTTCTTATAAAAAAAAAAGTTTGCGACCTCGATGTTGGATTAAGATAAAATTTAAATGCAAAAGTTTAAAGTTTTTGATCTGTTCGATCATTAAAATCTTACATGATCTGAGTTCAAACCGGTGTAAGCCAGGTTGGTTTCTATCTTTTGAAAAATAAAATATTTTAGTACGAAAGGATCAAATATTTTAAATAATTTAATAAAAAAGAATATTAATAATAAAATTAAATAAATTTTGCTATTTTGGCAGAAAAATGTAATGATTTTAGAATTCATAAATATATAATTTATTATATATATAGTAATGTTTTATATAGATATAGTAAATATTATTATTGGGGTATTAATTTTGGAAATTGGGGTGTTAATTGGGTTAGCTTTTTTAACTTTATTAGAGCGTAAAGTTTTAGGTTATATTCAAATTCGTAAAGGACCTAATAAGTTAGGGTTTTTAGGGTTAATGCAGCCATTTTCTGATGGAATTAAATTATTTAATAAAGAAATGATGTATCTTAATTATTCTAATTATATAGTATATTATGGTTCTCCTATTATTGGGTTTATTATGTCACTAATAGTATGAATATTAATTCCATATTATTTTAATATAATTTCATTTAATTTAGGAGTAATATTTTTTTTATGTAATACAAGTTTAGGAGTATATGTATTATTAATATCTGGGTGATCTTCTAATACTAATTTTTCTTTATTGGGGGGTTTACGGGCAGTTGCTCAGACTATTTCTTATGAAGTAAGATTGGCTTTAATTATAATATCAAGTTTAATTATAATTATAAGATTAAATATAATAAATTTAAATTTATATCAGTTAAATTTTTGATTTATAATTATTATATTACCTTTAAGAATATGTTTTTTATCTTCATTAATAGCTGAGACTAATCGGACTCCATTTGATTTTGCTGAAGGGGAAAGAGAGTTAGTATCAGGATTTAATATTGAATATAGAGGGGGGGGATTTGCCTTAATTTTTTTAGCTGAGTATTCTATGATTTTATTTATAAGATTATTATATGTTTTATTATATATAGGGGGTTATAGTTTGAATTTAATATTTTATTTAAAATTAAGGATAATTTCGTTTTTTTTTATTTGAGTACGGGGAACTTTACCTCGCTATCGATATGATAAGTTAATATATTTATGTTGAAAAATTTATTTGCCAATTTCTTTAAATTTTTTATTGTTTTTTTTAGGCGTTAAAATTTTATTTTTTAATTATAATTAAAATTAGTATAAATTAATAGAATTAATATTCTTTCTTAAGTTTTCAAAACAAATGCTTATATCAAGCTCATTAATTAAGTATAAAAGATTAATTTATCTCAAATTTTATTAATTAATGGATTTATAATATAATAGGAAAAATAAATTACTGTTAAAATTTGTCCAATGATAATATAAGGTTCTTCTACAGGTCGAGCTCCAATTCATGTTAGTAAGATTACAGTGGAGACTATGAATCAAAATAAAATTTGATTTAATGGGTAAAATTGAATTCCTTGAATTTTTTTATTATAAGTAAAAGGTAAGATAATTAAAATAAGAATGGATATGATTAGAGCGATTACTCCACCTAATTTATTGGGAATAGATCGTAAAATTGCATAAGCAAATAAAAAATATCATTCTGGTTGAATGTGAATTGGAGTTACTAATGGGTTGGCTGGGGTAAAATTATCAGGGTCTCCTAATAAATAAGGATTAGTTAGAGTTAATATAATTAAAGATGAAATTAGGATAATAAATCCAATTAAGTCTTTAAATGTAAAAAATGGATGAAAAGGAATTTTATCTAAATTACTATTAATTCCTAAAGGATTATTTGATCCTGTTTGATGAAGAAAGAGTAAATGAATTATAATTAACATTAAAATAATAAAAGGTAATAAAAAATGAAAGGTGTAGAATCGTGTTAATGTGGCATTATCTACAGCAAATCCTCCTCAAATTCAATTTACTAATGTGATTCCTAAATAAGGAATAGCTGAGAGTAAATTAGTAATAACTGTAGCCCCTCAAAACGATATTTGGCCCCAAGGTAGAACATAACCTATAAATGCTGTTCCTATTAATATAAATAAAATAATAATTCCTGTTATTCAAGTAAGTTTTAAATTGAAAGATTCATAGTAAATATTTCGTCCAATATGTAGATAAATACAGATAAAAAAAAATGATGCTCCATTAGCATGCAAGGTTCGAATTATTCAGCCGTAATTAACATTGCGGCAAATGTAATTAACTCTATAAAAAGATAATTCGATATTGGCAACATAATATATTGTAAGAAATAATCCAGTAATGATTTGGATAATTAAACATAAAGCTAACAATGATCCAAAATTTCATCAAGATGAGATATTGGAAGGTGTAGGCAAATCAATTAAAGATCCGTTAATAATTTTTATAATTGGGTGAGTTTTTCGTAAAGATTTAAAAATATTTAACATTAGTTTAGTTAAAAGATCGTAAAGGGCCAAAAAAGATATTAGTGATTTTAACAATGGCAATTAAAGTAATAAAAAGATAGATAATTAATATAAATATTAAAAAGTAGGATTGTTCATTGTATAGTTTTGATAAATTAATATTGTGTTCTGTGTTTAGGAATAGTAATATATTAAATAAATTATTTATATCTGAATTTATTATGTTATTAAAAAAATGTAAATTATTTGCAAAAAATATGCTAATTAATAAAATTATTATTATTATAATAAAAATAAAATAATTATTAATAAAATTAGGGAATTTAAAGATTTCGTTAGAAGCAATTCTTGATACGTAAATAAATAGGACTAATAAACCTCCTATAAAAGTTAAAAATAAAATATACGAGAATCAGTAAGAGTGAATAAATATACCTGATAGTAAACATAAAATAAGAGTTTGAAATAAAATTATTAGTCCTAAGGATAAGGGGTGATTTAATAATAATATGATAAAAGAGATAAAAATTAGATTTATTGATAAAAATATTTTTATGATTTCAAAAAATAGTTTAATAAAAATAATAATTTTGGAGATTATTGATAAAGAATATCTTTTTTTTTGATGATTTTAAAGAAATATTCTTATTATTGATTTACAAGACCAATGTTTTAAATTAAACTATAAAAACTAATGATAAAATTAGTTTTTTTAATTTTTATTATATTTATGATTGGGAATATAATTTTTGTTTCTAAACGAAAACATTTATTGATTACTTTAATAAGATTAGAATTTATTGTTTTAAGAATTTATTTTTTATTAATAGTTTATTTAATATTAATTAGTAATAATATATATATATTAATAGTATTTTTAGTGCTGTCTGTATGTGAAGGTGCTTTAGGGTTATCAATTTTAGTTTCTATAATTCGAACACATGGTAATGATTATTTTCAAAGATTTAGGATAATTTAAATGATAAAGTTTATGTTTTTAATTATTTTTACAATAATTTTTTGTTTTAAAAAAAAAATATTTTGAATAGTACAGATAATATTATTTTTTATAATATTTATGTTTATAAATATTACTATTAATATTTATAATTATACAAATTTAAGTTATATATTAGGAATAGATATAATTTCTTTTGGTATAATTATATTAAGAATTTGAATTTGTTCATTAATAATTATAGCAAGAGAAAGATTATATAGGGCTAATTTTTTTAAGGATTTTTTTTTATTAAATATTTTATTACTGTTATTAATGTTATATTTTACTTTTAGAGTAATAAATTTATTTATATTTTATTTATTTTTTGAGGCTAGATTAATTCCTACTTTAATGTTAATTATTGGGTGGGGGTATCAACCTGAACGTGTACAGGCTGGGATATATTTATTATTTTATACTTTATTTATGTCTTTGCCTATATTAATAGGAATTTTTTATATTTATAATGAAACTAATATGATAATAATATATATAATAAAATTTAATAGAATTAATATTATAATTTTATATTTATCTATAATTATAGCTTTTTTAGTTAAGATACCTATATATTTTGTTCATTTATGGTTACCTAAGGCTCATGTAGAAGCTCCAATTTCGGGTTCAATAATTTTAGCTGGAGTAATGTTAAAATTAGGGGGTTATGGATTATTTCGAGTATTAATTTTAATAGAAAAAATTAATTTAAAAATAGGTTATATTTGAATTATTATTAGATTAGTAGGGGGATTTTTTATTAGGTTAAAATGTTTATGTCAAATTGATATTAAGTCTTTAATTGCTTATTCATCAGTTGCTCATATAGGATTAGTAATTGCGGGAATTATAACAATAAATTATTGGGGTTATGTAGGAGCTTATATTATAATAATTGGTCATGGATTATGTTCATCAGGTATATTTTGTTTATCTAATATTAATTATGAGCGATTAAATAGGCGAAGGATGATAATAAATAAAGGAATAATAAATTTTATACCTTCTATGAGATTGTGATGATTTTTATTACTATCATCATCGATAGCAGCTCCCCCTTCTCTTAATTTAGTTGGAGAAATTAGTTTGATTATTAGATTAGTAAGTTGATGTAAAATTTCAATAATCATGTTAATTATAATTTCATTTTTTAGTGCTGCTTACAGATTATATTTATACTCATTTACCCAACATGGGAAATATAATTTAGGAATTTATAGATTTTATGGGGGGGTATCTCGGGAATATTTGATACTAATATTACATTGATTTCCATTAAATTTAATTATTTTAAAGGTTGATTATTTTATACTTTGATTATATTTGAATAATTTAAAAAAAATAATAGTTTGTGGTACTGTAAATAAGAATAAAATTATCTTTTCAAATTATTTTAAATAAGAATTATATATATAATAATTTTTCCATTTGTTTTGTGAGTTTTTTCTTTTTGTTTTTATTTATGTTAATTAATTTTTTTTTTATGATTATTTTTATTATAAATGATATAGTTATATTTTTTGAGTGGGAAATTATTTCTTTTAATTCATTAAATATTGTTATGTCTATTTTATTGGATTGAATATCTTTATTATTTATAATATTTGTAAGAATAATTTCTTCGGTAGTAATTTATTATAGAAAAAGATATATAAGTTCAGAATTAAATTTGAATCGATTTATTATGTTGGTTTTAATATTTGTTTTTTCAATAATTTTATTAATTGTTAGACCTAACATTATTAGAATTTTTTTAGGATGGGATGGATTAGGATTAGTATCTTATTGTTTAGTTATTTATTATCAAAATAATAAGTCATATAATGCTGGAATATTAACGGCTTTATCTAATCGTATTGGGGATGTAATAATTTTAATAGTAGTATCATGAATGTTAAATTATGGGAGATGAAATTATATTTTTTATATGAGTTTTATAATGAATGATCTTATTATAAATATAATTAGATTAATAATTATTATAGCGGCAATAACTAAAAGAGCTCAGATTCCTTTTAGTTCTTGATTACCAGCTGCTATAGCAGCTCCTACACCTGTTTCTGCTTT